>CATKHJ010306299.1:0-18851 GCA_949750685.1 Vernicia montana
ATATTCTTTCAACAGCTGTTCAAGTGGTTGAGCAAGTATGGATGTGGCCTTGAAGAAATTTAGTCCCATTTCAGGGGAAACCAAGTCTAAATGCTCACATCCTTCAGGCAATCCAGCCTCTACACAAGCGAATTTGATGATTAGAATGTCAATTTTGTGACCCAAAATTCTGCTTCTCTCTATTGATTTAGATAAAGCAGGGGCGTTCACAGGTGTTGTGATTATACTTACTTTTAGACCTTTGGCTGCAAATAGCTTGGCCATGCTTATAAGTGGAATTGTGTGGCCTTGAGCCATAAATGGGAAGAAGAAAATATGAATCTGATCATTTCTTTTTTCACTGTCCATTTGAATCTTCTAAAGATGATCAAACGATATAAAGATTTTGTATTGTAATTTGTAAAGATAAACTAGAAAGAGGGTTGAAGTATTGATTTCCTTGTAGATCAGGAAAAGAAATTAATGGCCTTTGACTCATGTTGTGACAAGAAGGGTGGCTGGAAGCTTTTTCTTTTGTCCTTTTGTTATGGTTTTAGCGAGTGATTTTGATCCAAACGCAATGGACGTTTGTCAATTCTGTCAAGCATTCAAAGAGTGGAAAATAGAAGGTAAGCTTAGAAAATATCTCTTTTCTATGTTGACATAAGCACTTGCGTCAGAAAAAGAAAAAAACTACCTCATTACGATTTTAGTTTATTATTGTATTTATATTTATAGCTGTTTTCTATGCTTATTTTATTTTTAACAAAATAAATCTATTTTATTTTATTTTACGAAAAAAATAATTTTTTATAAAAAATCACAATTATTTTATATTTTTTATAAATTAAATTATTTTTTCATAATTCTTTTTACTTGCGAAAAAAATTTAATTTTACGAAAATATAACTTATTTTATACTAATAATTTTACGAAAAAATTTCTAAATTAATAAAAAAATAATTTCATTAATTAACTTTACAAAATTAACTTTAAGAAATTAAAGAAATGAAGCAGAAAAATAATTTTGATAATTAAATTTACAAAATTAACGAAATAATTTAATTAATTAACTTTACGAAATTAACAGAATAATTTCATTAATTAATTTTACGAAATTAATGAAATTAACGAAATAAAATAAATTAATGAAATTATTTTTCTTTTTCTTTAATTTAAGAACTTATTTTTAAAGTTATTGTTTTGCACAAAATAAGTCTTTTTTTATAAAATTAAATTTTTTCGCAATTAAAAAGAATTACAAAAAAATAGTTTTACTTAAAAAAAATAAGAGAATTGTAATTTTTTGTAAGAAAGCTATTTTTTTTTTGTAATTACGAAATTATTATTATTATTATTATTATTTGTTAATTTATGAACTTTTTTGTAAAGTTATTGTTTTACATAAAATAAATCATATTTTCTTAAAATTAAATTTTTTTTTACAACTAAGAAGAATTGCGAACAAATATAAGAAGATTGTGATTTTTTTTGTAAAAGATCAATTTTTTTTCGTAATTATTAAATTTTTTTTTGTTAATTTATAAACTTTTTTATAAAGTTATTATTTTGCACAAAATAAGTTATATTTTCATAAAATTAAAACTTTTTTCACAATCAAGAAAAATTACGAAAAAATAATTTAATTTACGAAAAAAAATAAAAAAATTGTGATTTTTCGTAAAAGAGTTATTTTTTTTGTCATGGTCAATAAAACAAAATAAGTTTACTTTGTTAAAAACAAAATAACTATAAAAAACACCTATATTTATATATAAGTTTTACTAACACTTAAGAGGTGTTTGATAACTTAACTTTTTAGTTAATTTAATATTTTTAACACTTATTAGTTTTAAAATGATTTGATAATAAAAAATGGTTACAATTTAAAATTTTCAATTAAGTCAAAAATCAAAAATCATTTAAAATGGTAAATTAAAATATTTTATTTAAAATTTTTATTCAACACGATAAGCAATTGAGTTTTTAAATTATATGTAAATACAAATACATATATGTAATATGTTACTTTTATATTTGGCAAATATATATTATATATATATATGTTACTTTTACAAGTACATATTTGTGAGAAATTCTCGCATAAACATCTCATATTATAAGTTACAAATCATGCGAAAGTGGCTTAATATACAGTGAGGTTTTATTTCATGACACAGGTATACATAGACTTTGCTTTTAAAAAAAATTCTTTTTTACTTTATCCATCACAGATAATGTGTTTTTTTTTAAAAAAATAATTCAAATATTTTGAGAAAATTTTAAATAGATTCTTAGTTTGCTTAACTATAGAGGAGAAATAACCTTATTTGGCCAATGAGTCCAATGCTTTTATGGGTTCTAAAGTCAAGATCACATTTGAAAATCTTGATATATAATTTAATTTTATAACTTCACAACATTCTTTGAGTTTAATTTTCTATTCAGTCGAGTTTCTCTAGATGTTTCTGTAAAACTTCACAAAAGACAAACCCACAACTAATTATGCATTAAGACATACAATAAATTAAGAGTTGATACCAATCATGTGTTGCTTTGCCCTCAATACAAAAAATGAGATCAATATTATTGAGTTAAAATTTATTAGTAATATATGGACATTATTAAATAAGCCAATATATTTATGTAACTATATTTTTAATTTATTTTTTCAGTATTAAAAAGAGAATTTAAATTTAAATATTTATTACTCCAATCGAATATTAACTTAAATATACTCTTGATAAATAGATAGAGTTGAGAGAAATTCAGATTTAATTGTGGTAATCCCATTGCTATAACATATAATTGTACTTGTACCTCTTATCCATTAATAAAAAAAAAAAAAAAAAAAAAAAAGAAGAAGTCGTTCTAGGTAGTGCAAGGAGCGACGCTCCATACATTATATAATAGTTATATAAATAATTACATAAACTACATATAAATAATTACAGTTACATTATATTATAGTAGCCTAGAGGATCATGTTTAGTAGCTGATGAAGCCAATTTCGACTGAAGTGGAATCGTTTAGAATTGTTCACCTTTGCTTGAGTTTGATCTGAACCGGTGCGACCTGTAAGAAGAAACAAGAGTCAAGTGGGCTAGGCGGAGTGTCTAGCAAAGTCACTCCGATGGTCAAGTTAGTGAATTGACTCAATTAGAAGACTGAAGACAATGTTTGAATATTGCTTGTATTTTACAAGTGTTCTCGTACCTTTGGTTGATTTAATTTTGAGGTATTTATAGGAGATAGATCCTTACAAGAGTTGAATATGGATTTCCTTGACCGGTTCGGATATAGAATGGCTGATTGCATTGTTTTGTCCTTTTCCTGCTTGGACACGAACTAGATGGCTCTTTATTTGACTTTAGTAAATGGGCTTGTAAATATATCATATTGGGCCGGGCCCAACTTACTTTACTACCCAATTCGGTATATTTTGCCCCTTATCAATGGCCCCCCTATTTCGGTGAAGTTGATGTTTTTGGGAACTTTGGTAGAAATAGCTTGGTTTCATACTTCGGACGAACTGGCCTTATATTTTAACCCATTACTTCGTTTCGGGACCCTCATATTTATTGATGAATCTCGAAAGCCTAGGGCATGTCTTTTCGTGCCTGTCGAAGTGCAATTATTTATTGCTAAGGCGCTTTTTATACACGTGGCACAATCAGGGCATTTGAAGTTGTAGAGACGTACTTTACTTCTGCCGCCGCTTCTGTTTTTTGAAATGATTGCTCAACGTGCTTTTCTAGGGTTTTGCTTCTCTTTAAAAACCCTTTCTTCTCCATTTTTGAGATTTCTTACGCTTTCGAATTTTTCCCAGAATTCTTCTAAGTTTTCTTCTTTTTGCTATTTTCTTTCCCCCTTTATCTTTTGCAAATGGCTCCTAAAAAAGACAAAAATTCTTATCAGAGTATCAAAGCCGATTTAGAAAATGCTTTGGGAGATGTGGTTTCTAATATGAAGACCACGGATTTAAGTGGATTTGCTAAGAATCTAGAGGACCAAGAGAAGTTTGCCATAGATTTGCCAAAATCAGATGCTAGGATTTTCGTTAATTCTAGTGTACCTAATGCGACTGAGATGATCAAAGATAGTGATCACATTATATTTTTTTATCATCAATTCGAGGCGGGTTTAAGGTTTCCACCATCCCCATTCTCATTCTTGGTGGAGTGTTTTAATTACTTCTGTATCAACCCAATGATGCTATCGCCGAACTCGATTTAGGACTTACATTAGTTCGAGGTGATTTGTAAGGCTATGGGTCTTCGTCTTACTGCGATGATGTTCCAATGTTTTTTTAAATTTATTCGTTCAGGCGACCGGTAAGTTTGGTGCACCGGTTCGAAGCCTGAGCGTAACTTATTTGTTAATAAGCCTAATAAGGTTAATAATTGGTATACCAAATTTGCCACAGTGGTGGTAAAGGAGCAGTTCCGATGCAGCGAGGGCTTCGGCTTCCGAGGTGCTCTCTAAGTTCCTGCTGTTTACGGTCTTCTTGATATCCCAATGAGTCTCTTGCCTGAAGAGATCATTGCTATGGAGACTTTAATCAAGGACAACTATTCTAACGACCTAAGGAAGCTCGATTTTGCTTCCCGGATTAAAGATACCCGAGGTAAAACTATGCATCTCATCCTTAAGGAGATTAGGGGTGAGTTTTCACCTCTTTCTGACATCGTCCTTATCTTTCTGAGTTTCAATTTTAATTTACCTTTTCTTTTTGGTCTTTGCAGTTTGGCTTACCAATAAAGACAACTCGTTTAAGAAAATTCATGAATTGGCAAAGGACCTGACTCCTTCTCCCTATAATGAAGCTGCTTTCCTCCCAATTTTGGTAGAGCGAACTGGTGAGCTTCGGGTCGCCACCACTGCTGACTGGGGTGATGAATCTTCTACTGGGGAGAAACGAAAAGCTTCCCCCTCTCCAACAAAATCGATCCCAAAAAAGAGGAGGAGATTGGTGAAAGGAGCTGCTGGTAGTTCTTCCCAGGCCAGGGCTCTTGTTCCCGCTGCCCTAGTAGTGAAGCCGGGGGTCGAGACTTCCTCGATTTTGGGATCGAGAAGCGAGGTGACCCCATCCCCTATTACTACTTTGGCTCTCCCATGTGCGCCCTCACAGGATCTTCCTATCGCCATTTCCAGTAATGGCGAAGATGCACTTCCTGTCTCCGAACTTGTCCGCAAATCAACAGGTGATTGTTCTTCTTCTTCTGAGCGGACCACCTCTAACCCGTTCAGCAGTCAACTTTATAACAGTGCTCTTTTTGATGTTATAGTTGAGCAGGTTCGAGAGAAAGTTCCGCCTCGTCAAATTGTTGACGAGGTTATGCAGATAGGGTCTACTCTTGTTGATGAGCCTCCTAATCCTGCCCATCAAGAACCCGATTTAGGTATGTATTTCATTCGAAATGAGTCTTTTCAGGCCTTCCGTTGCGACGATCTCTTCAATACAATAGGTTTTACTTTTCTATTTATTTTTCTTGTTTGTGGATTTCTCTTTTTACTTAATGCTGATTCTCTATTTTTCTTTTTCAGTAATGAAGGATCCGAAATCAACTACTCCAACAGTGGCCTTGGACCAAACTAACCAAACATCAACTTCTAATGTCCTACCTCTTCAAATTTTCTCTATATCTTAATGCCTCGTTTCGAAAAGGCTTGTGCCTTACCTTAGCAAGGGCTTGGATGCCTGCTTGTGTAGGGCTTAATGCCTCATCTTAATGAGGACCTTGCCTTGGCAAGGGTTTAAATGTCTGCCTATGGAAGGCTTAATGCCTTACCTTGGTAAGGGCTTTGTCCTAGCCTTGACTAAGGCTTTGTACTTCTACTTGACGAGGGTTTTTGTCGCACCCTAACTTCTATGGTGTGACGGTCCTAGGGCATGGGTAGATTTAAGACCACCAAGCACCCGTAGAACTATTTAAACATAACATAGATCAACAATTATTAATCATACCATAACCCTTAAAGAACCATTTCATATCATTATCCATCATTCATACTAATTAACTACATCATCATTTCATACATAATCCTTCCAGTGTTCACTATGGATCAAGGATCAATCTTAACGATCATCCATAATGAACAAAAGCAAAATAATACATCAATCATCTAATGAATCATTCTATCTATGCTTACACCTTAACATTATATTATGGAGCGCTATAGAATGAACATTAACTAGAATAATTAATTAATAAAAAGAATCCAAAACAATACATTAATGTAGCTTCTTGGAGAAAGAATCAAGAAGCTCTATCACCTGTCAATCTATCCTCCTCAACTCTACCACCTGAAATCCACAAATGAAGAGGGGTAAGCCTTCAATTTAATGAGATTATGAATTATATTTATACTTGTGGGTTCTCAAGAGAAAATGATAGGAAATTCAACAATTGAATATCAATGGAAATCATAGTTATCAACATCGGTTATATCAATAACAATAATGTGCCTACAAAGAATGGCATCATAACATATCAAACTTTAATAGAACAATAACATACGTTCATCATATTGGAATACAAATGGGTGGGATGAAACCACCATCCCCATGAGCATCCATACATTTATTAAGGGTAGTAATTTCTCCCTTTTAATGCATATCTGGTCAGATATACTCTTAGAGTACATAGTTCTCTATAGGTAGAACACTGACATATTAGACTCTATCAGTTGAGTCACCGGTGCACACAGTCTAATGGTTTATCCCCTATTAGTAAGGTGTTCTATTATTATAGGTTCATCTTGGTTAAGGCTTGGTAGATACATTATCAATAAACATTAGTCCAAATGACCATCATTAATTCTAAGGTTTTAATAATTTCAACATCAATGAGCTAATTTGCTATTTAAAACTAATAGCAAGTATAATGATAGATGAACAATAAAAAGAAGTTCACTTTCAAGCTTTAACATTCTAGGTTCAACAAGAATGGCATTTATTCAAGGTAGTTCAAATGCATAAATATAATTAATAACTCACCTCTAAAGCAAATACTTCAATCCAAACTAAAATCTCTTATATTGGATGAAAATTCTCCAATTCTTGGCCTACACAAACATGGCCAACAATACAATCAATCTCGAGTCTATGGACTCTAACTCTAAGGATGAATTCTCCTATTCAATGAAAGAACATCTCAAACCTATGACTTAATAACAATAACATCTCAAAATTATCAAAGATTGAACTTATTCTTTCAAGAACAATTTCTAAGGTTTTATCAAAAATTACCCAAAGAATCTATCAATAGCGATTAACACTATAAATGGCTTACATCTAACTCAAAGAAGATGCTAAAACAAACCAATAACAAAGCCCATAAAGAATAATGAAAGATTAGACATTTACCTTGAAATGTCTCTTCCAACAAAACTCAAATGCTCCAAGGATTTTAAGAAAATCCACTTAAATTCCAAGTATTCCTTGATTCCTTGAGTTAATTTAATGTACCTTGACCTTCAAAAAGCATTTATGAGGCTTTGGTGAGGGTTTAGGGTCAGGAAAACCGAAATAAATGAAGTGGGTCAAATTTCCTCTTAATCTGAATGCTGCTGTCCTTTTTATAATCCCGACCTTGAACTAGCGTTCAAGCTTCCTTGAACGAGCGTTTACCCTATTGAACATGCATTCATCTTCCAATCCAAAAATAACACTGTTCACATAAAGGACTTTTGAATGAAGGTTCACCATTCTGAACGAGCGTTCAGATCCTTTGAAGGGGCGTTCATCCAATTTTCCAAATTGTTACTGTTCACACAGAGGCACTTGGAACAAACGTTCACCTTTATGAATGAGCGTTCAAGCCTGCAACATTCCAAAACTTCATTTCTTTCAACTCTCCATACCTTAAACTATTTCCAACATAATCAAACAACTCTTCATACACAAAACACAAGCATTTCTCAACCTAAGAGTTCCATACCATCACAAACATAACATTTATGATTCAAAATCATTAATATCATCATAAAACAACCAAAGAATGGATTTTATCATCAAAGAAATGTAAATACATATACACATCATACACTATACATCCATAACTTAACTTAACCATTTTGTTACAAAGCACAAATTACACAATCAAAATATTGAGTGTTACAGTTTTTGCCTTGCCTTGGCAAGGGCTTTGTGCTCCACCTCGGTGAAGGCTTGCTGACTATTGACTTAGGGCTTTTTGTTGCATGCAGCTCGCAAACTAATCTGAATAACTTGATACTTTTTTGCTAAGTCGAACACTGTTATTCTTGATGCATTTTTCCAAGTTGACCATTGTTATTCGCTTTGAATAACAAATTCTGCAATCTTTCCTGTCACAAATAAGGACTATACGAGCATGTTTAAAGATCAAATATAAGATGTGTGATTTATAAACCATAAATTCATGTAAGATGCTCATTTTGGCTATATGGCAATATTTTCAAAAAAATATTCATGTGTGTTATGCGAAATCTGAGTAGACTTTAATGATTTTATGCCCAATATTGTAATAAAAAGTAATTTAGTAGCATTTTTACGTATATAGCATGTCATAAACTCAAATTAATTCATTCAAGTAATGAATTTTAATGAAATCATGTACAATAAAAATTTTGTGCACTTTGAGGGACTCTTACTCCCCTGCGAAAATAATGGACTTGGATAAAGTCCATTTCAGAAAATAATTTACTTTTAAAATAAATATCAATTTTTAAGCATCAATTTGCATATAAAATGCCATTTAAAATACGCAATTAATCATGCATCATTCTCACATATATTTTGGCTTTTATGATGCATAAATCATAGCAAATTATTTAGTCATGCAAGAATATCAATATATTTGCATTTTATTTAAGCAATTAATAATGCAAAATTAAATTGAAAGCATGAAAAATATTAAAAACATATCTGGAATGGCACGACCGACCTTAGAGATTGTTTGGACTTATTTTAGATCCATAATAGCATTCTGTGAATTAAAGAAGCAACTTTTTCGCAGTCCAGTTAATTGATTAATGGTATTTCAATGCATATTCGAGATGAAGTTTCAACAAAATGACTTCGGAATCACAAAGTACGTGTAAAATGCAAAAATCTGCTTGTTCAGAGTTGTGGCGGCGCGTAGGACCCACTTGCCGGCAACTGGTAACCAGCCGAAGACTCACCGGTGCTGGAGAAGAATATGGATGTGAAGAAGATATCACTAGAATCGTCTTTTTGCTAGGAGTTCAGAAATACATGCCACTTTCCGCCACTCCCTAATTTTTGGCCAAAATTTGCTTGCAAAGATTTAATGGTCATTTTTGGATCTGACTTTTCGGTGATGGATTTGTGATTTGATGAGTATAGAAATGAAGCTGGGGAGGAGAGGATCTCAACCATGTAAAAATATCTGGGAAAGGATGTAAGAATTGGCCGAAAAATTGATCAAAAGTTCACGGCCGGCAGTTCCTTTGGACGACGAGGTTGATGGTGTTGGGCTCGTTGGTGACTAGGCTATCTATTGGTGTGGGCGGTGTCAACTTTTAGCGGCTGGAGATGGACGAACGGTGATAGCAGCCACATTTTCTCTCTCCTCTCCTCTCTCTCCTAATCTGTTTATATTTTTTGCTTTTTTTTAATCTGATTTGCTGATGAATGAGTTAGATCTGTGACAGAAAAAATGTTGGTGATCAGATTTGATGATTCTTGCAAAAATGGAAGAGCTAAGACACGATTTTTCTTTGTCGATTCCCATAGACGGCGCCAATTTGATGAATCATAATAAATCATTCGATATTGTTGATGGAGGTACCTTTGATGGGTAGGACCAGTGGATAAAGAAAAATGGATCAAGAGCTCCCTAGGATGGACTCGGAGGGAAGCCTTCGACACCCAAGTTAGTGGACTAAAGAGAGTGTAGAAATAGAGTGAAAGTAGAGAGAGTGAATCCTTTCTTTTTACCTCTTCCTTACAGGGGATAATGAGAACCCTTTATGTACGCGTGTCCTCTAACTATTGGAGATAATTTTTAATTTTTATCATAGTATAACATGAATTTTATGCCTTTCTTTCTCTCTCCCATCAAAAGCTATTGTTGGCATATGAAATTCCTAATTAAAATCTCCAAACTAAATAATCAAATTAATTAAGACACATTGATTAAGCAATTATTGCATACAAAAATAAAGTGTGAGGGTACAACATGTTTGCATAAAAGCATCAAGGAATCAATATATTGTCCTTAAAAATATTGGGGTGCACACCTTCAGCTGATGACTTAATTAGTTTGTGCATTGAATGAACCTATAACAGAACTAAAAGGTAAAAATGCCTAGTTGCTAGCTTCCTTTGACATTTTGAAGCAAGCACCCCTTACTCCTATAAAGATTTCATAAAACCCCAAATGAAAAGGAGATTTTTAATAGACTAAGACTATGTTTGGTTCATAAAATAGTTAAGAAATAGAATAGCTATTTCATATGGAATAGTTATTCTAAGTTTTGATTCAAATTTAAACAAAGAATAATTATTCCATAGAATTATTATTCTTCAAATTTGTGGAATACATATTTCATGGTGAATTGAAAAATGACTATTCCACAACTTAAGAATAACATATTTTCTTATTTGACCATCTTAAATTTACTTGATAGCATCTTCTATTATCCACCACCTTCACCTACCACCCACCACCACCACCACCACCACCACCACCACAAGATATATTTTAATATGTATGATATTTAATTGTAATTTTATTTAGAAATAGTTAATTCAAGTTCATAAACCAAAGAGTTGAATAAGAATTATTTAGGAATAGCTATTCTATTCCTACTTATTTCATTCCATAGGAATTGTTATTCTATTTTATAGGAATTATTATTATATTTCATATTTATTCCATTTTATAAATTAAATATGGCCTAAAATAGAGTATGACAAAGATATAAAAACTATTTATGTCATGTCAGACCATTTTATTTTTTAATTAATTTAACCATTAAATTAAAAGCAAATTGGAGGTGAAATTATAGCTTCAAATCACAAATTTAGCTGTAATCAGTGTTTTAAAAATGAGACTGGATTGGCCTATTAAATCGAAAACTGTCGTTCAGTTCGATTCGGTTCACTAAAAAAATTGAAACTCCAATTAAATCATCCTTTGACCGATTTTTTTTATCGGTCAGACCTTTATTAATGAGAATTTTTTATAAAATGACCTAAAAAAAAGAGAAATGAAGAGATTTTGTCTAATCGATTGGACTATTACGAACAAGTGATATAACCGGTTTGGTTTTAAAAACACTGATTGTGATAACATCCATAACTTATTTAATGTCTATTGCAAGCATTTTAATTAACAAGATAAACAGGACTGATATTTTCAAATTGAGGAAAAATCATTTTGGTCCATTTTGCAGATATTATATAACATAAAAAATAAAAATGAAAAAATATATATAAAAAATATAATTAATAAAAATATAACATAAAAAGTAAAAACGAAAAAAAAATAGCTTAAAATATAATTAATAGAAAAAGGAACAAAAGCATAAAATATAACATACTGTTTTTGAATGAGAACCAATCCCAAGTTTAGTGGGGAGCACTAAATTTGGAAACCACATGTTTATAGAATCCCCAATTTGTGATAAAGAAAAACACAAAACAATTATCAAGTGATGCAAAGGTTGGTCTTAAATTACTAGAATAAGAAAATTCTTATTTATATTGGATGTATAAGTTTATCTCATACACCAAATCAATGATAATAAGATATTTTATTTAATATGACTCTTTTATCTCTTTTTTGCTAAGTAAAAAGACACTGATACTCTTTTTTACTCCATGTATTCTTTTTTTATTGAATTGATGTATACACCCAATGTAAGCAAAAATTTTCCCACTAGAATATTTGCATATCTATTATATGAAGAATTTGAAAAGCATATGGGAAGGGCCATTGATCAATAATTGTAGCTTTTACTTGTTGAAGTGCTTCACCCTACACACATGTCCAAAGCTTACCACCATCTTCACACCCATAATTGCTTTTAAATTTCGCCAACTTGGAAGAGCTCACAAGTTTGTAATATGGGAATCATATCTTGTTTTGAACTACTTTTTAAGCATGCAAAATTCAGAAACAGTGATTTTCTTATTGATCCTCAATTTGCAAGTTAGTTTATAACATATTTTCTTCTAATTATTCTTTAGTTTTTAATTCAGAAATGAGTTAATCGATACATATTAAGTTCAATTCGGTTGAAATTTTTCATTTACATTTTACACCCTTTTAGCATAAGCAGAATTTGTTGACTTTTGGCTCATTTTTTATTTTTCTCAAATCCCACATTGTAAAGATGTGGGAAATGGAATTGCTTTCTTTGGTTATAAAAGGAAGCAATCCCCTCCTTTGTTAAACCATCCCAAAAAACAACTAAGCCCATTTGTATTTTAAGACTTTTGTTTTATTTTTTAATCTACTTATAACATGTCACTTGCCACTTGCTAGGAACTTGGTAGTTCTTAAGGTTAGAGTTTATTATATCAAAGTTTGCATTAGTAGTTTTAGATAATTCTTTCTTATTATTTGCTATTTTCTTTTTCCTTTCATCAGAGTATTAACTTTCTTTATAGCTGTCAGGATTACTTTCCAAATATTTGTTGTATGAAATTCTAGTATTTGCAATTATTGCTTCTGAATTTGAATTTATTAAAAGGCTTAGAAATATGAGGCTAGCACTACTGTCATCTTTAATTTTGTTTTTTCATTCATTATGATCCTATAAATGCATCATCTCTCTACATCATTAATTTTTTTTTTTTTTGTTAGTACAGTAGGTGTTATCATCAAACATTAAAGACGAAATACTCCCTCCGTTTCATGATAATAGAGACAAATATATCATTATTTTATCATTAAAACTCATCTTTTTTTTCTCTCACTAACAGGATAAAATTGGAAAAAATATAACAAATGATGCATATAACTCCTAAAACGACAATTAATTTGGAATAATTTTTTTTTTCTTAAAATGTCTATTAATTTGATACGGAAGGAGTATGCAATATAAGACTAAAGAATTCACAAAGAAATATAAAACATATTTTTTGTGGTATGACTTAAACATTTGAACTCTGATCAACAAGATTCTCTTCTCCATATAATCGATTTCTTAATTAATTTAATTTTTTGGTGTTTTTCTTTAATATTTTATATTCATTTCAATTGATTTTCCAAAAGATTTGTAATGTAATACCTACAATTTATTCACAACTTGACGAGGAAATAAATTATCTGAGCTCATTTGGTTTCACTTTTTACCTTTATTTTCTGAGGCAATACTTTTTACAAATTTTAAATATTTTGGGAATAAATTCATAATAAGAAAATACATTTGACAACTATGTGAAAAATAACCAAAACAGCAAAATAAGTAATTGCTTCTCCTCTTTTAAAATAACCAAAATAAAAATTATCCTCTTTTTTTTTTTTTTTTAGTACATCTGATGGGAACTTTTTTTTAAGCATTAGAAACTATCCTTTGAAACAAATTAGTTTGAAGATTTAACCAAAAAAAAAAACCCTTGTTTTTTTTCTTTTCAAAAAGAATTTCCATTTGTTTTCAATCGTTACTTGTAATTTTAAACACACTACCATCCAATTTTGTATTTTCATTCACTACTACTAATTAATCATCCATTAAGACTAATAATAAGATTTCAAAATTTTAAAGAATTTCATTGGCAGCCCAAAGTGTAAATAAAAAAAAATGATGGAATTTTTTTTTTACCTTTCCAGAAAAACAACAGTCAAATTAAGCCAGATGACGGCTGATCGGCACCTTCTATTCAAGGTCAGCTTTGGGACTTCAAGTTATGAAGCTGTGGATTCGTCGGATTTCGCAATTGTTTAACTGAGCTACGAGAAAATGGAGCAAGTTATTAAGAGAAAGGAATTGACAGTGAAAAGGGAAAACTGTAAATAATCGGTGAAGGAAATGAAAAGAAGAATAACCTGTAAGCAAACAAGCTCAAGCCGGGGATTGCTTATCGGAAATTCAAATTCCGAAAGACGATAATGAATAAAGATGTTTGCATTTTGGTCAAACTAAGCAGCAATAAACATTTTTCAAAAAAAAGAAAAGTCAAATTTATATTTCATCCCTCAGTATAGTGTAGGCCAATATTATTATTGAATACCTTTCTTTTTTTAAAATATATTAAAATGTACTTAAGACTTCAATCTATTTTAATTAGTAAACTAGATGACTCTTTATATTTGTTAAATTCTTTATTATAAAAATTTATTTTAAAAAATAAAATTTTATTAATTTTTTATTTTTTAAAAATAAAAAAGAGTGTTGTTTAACTCTTTACATTTAGAGAGTCAAAAATCAATTTTTCATGTACTTATTATATATAATTTTAATATTATTTTTTCTATTAAATAAACTTAAAAAAGAAAAATACTAAAAATATTAATACTTATAAAATAAAGTAAAATAAATAGCATAATATAAAAAGTCTATTAGCTCTTTATCAATTAAGATACTCTCTATTGAATAAAATATACTTTTTAAAATAAAGGAGACAATTACAGTCCGTTTGTTTACAGGTTCGTAATCTTTAAAATTAATTTAAATCTTAGGCTTAATTAAATCATAAAATTACTTATCTTAAATTTTATTTGGTACAAAAATCTTAATTTATAGTATTAAATAATCATATTTTTATAATCTTATGTTTGGTATGATAGATTAATAAATGATATAAAAAGTAAGATTATTTTAAGAAATAAAGTGTTATAAATTATGGGATTAGTAATCTCATTAGGTAGGATTTATTAAAGATATGAGGATTAGATTTTAGATAACATCTATCTCATAAGTTAGTTAAGCTTTTTAAATTATTAAGTGCAATCTGAATCATATACACCAAATATAATAACTAATACTGTGATTTAGTTATCCAATAATGTATACACTGTTAGAGATGTTGTTAGTCCCTTCCTCTAATTTTTCACTCTTTTCCGGAAAATTAACTCAAAAAGTAGATTGAATGATAATGTACAGCCTAAACTACCCTCAACTACCTAAACTATAAGTTTGGCAAAAAAAAAAAAAACTACCTAAACTATCTTTCTCTCTCAAAAATACAAAGTTAATCAAAAATTTTAATTTTTTATTTTTTAATAGCCAAATAAATGAAATTTACAATTCTTCAGGTTGGTTTTTTCATTTTTCCTTTCTTTTCCTATGCTTTCTAGGCTGCCAAACAGAGCAGCAATCTTTTTCTTTCTCTTTCTTTTTGGGTGAAAATAAATATAAGACCACATAACAAAAATAAAGGCTCTCTCTCTCTCTAACAATGAAACAATTTATTTTTTGTTTCTCCGAATCCCTCTCTTTCCTTTGACAAAAAAAAAAAAAAATCCCTCTCTTTCACCGAAACCCTTTCTTCTTATTCAATCAATCCCTTTCTCAACCTAATCCCTTGATACGTCGGCCTTTTTTGTTGAATTTTTTAAAGTGACATTGTAGATTAAGGATAATAACAGATCGACTACGAGTCGGGTTTTGCAAAAGTCAAATTTGACCCGCTTAAAAAATAAAATATCCGCCTCGTTATTCGTTCTGCTTCGAGGTGAGGCGGGGTGGGTATACCGGTTTATTTATTTTTTTAATTTTTTATTTTATTTTCTCATATATATATATATATTTTATATTTTTTTTCTACATATTCATATAATATAATTTATATTTCACATAAAAAAATAAATTACAAATTTTTAAAAAATAAAAAATAAATATATATAATATTTAAAAAAATAAAAATATATATATATAATCGGGTCGGTTTATGTATTTGTGAACCCTTAAAATTGTACCCCCAGACGACTGTTTATCTATTATGAATCCATAAAATCAAATTGGGCTCAAATCAGATCAGAAACGGACTAAAACAGTATCAAACCAAATCAAAACTGAACCAAACCTGAGTCAGACCTATCCCAAGCCAGAGGCATCTTAGGCGACACCAGAAGTGTGCCGCCCACCTCCTCACCACATTTTCTCTATAAATAGCTCATCCCCCCTTCAAAAAAAAGGAGGAGATTAAGAGAATCTGAAAAGCATTTGTTCAATATCTGAAATTCTGTCAATTTCGATACACTGAAATCACTTTTCTATATCCAAATCCATCACACACCAAAATAATTTCAATTGAAAATTGTTATTATTCATTTTGAGTTCCTAAATCCAAAGTGGAGTTCAGATTCGGAGTTAAGTTCGTCCCGTCCACGAGAAAGCCAAGAAAAATAAAGGTATAATTCATTTCTCTTACATCTTTTAAATTCTAAATTCATATATAAAATTTATTATGTTGTTACCCCTTTATGTAGGTCTAAAATCGAAAAAAATCTAAAATTTATTAATTTAAAACCTAAATTAAATTAATAAACCAAAACCTCTTTTGAGTAAACCCCTCATTCGTAAGAAGGGAGAACTGTGTGGGGTTTAATTCCCATTTAAAGGGATACGCAGGCATGCCAATATGTCAGGCATCAACTCCAAAATATTTTAAATAATATTTTCCTTTTTCATATTTTTTTTTATCTTTCTTTTATTGCTTTATTATCATTTATGAATTTCTTTTATTAAATTAATTGAGGAATATATGTACTTTTCCTAGTACCCATAAGGGCTAGAGGAAATATCCTCTATATTATTTGTTTCATAATTTATTTATGTTTCTTCTCTATAGTTGTCATCCATATAATATTTGCATCATTTATAATCTATTCATTTATTATCTTTATTCCTGTACATGCATATATAAAAGTTATTTTGTACTTTTAGCCAAACTTAAAGAAAATTTACTGTTTATTACCAAAACTTGATCTCTGAGCCCTCTTTGGTCACTCGTGGATTAATACTTTTCCATTGGGATTATTTAAACAAATTTGGAGTCATCTTAATTGAGTTTTCATTTAATTTTCCCAATAAAAATAATTAAAATTAAAGTGGTGACTCCCTGTCACAAACTACAAAATCACAAATATAATTTTTTCGAACTCATAGCGGATTCCAGTGAGTGGAGTTTCTCCCGAATAGCATTTCGATTCCTTTAGCGGATCGGACTAGTACTCGAGCGAAACCTCAGAGTTAGCGACTCCACTGGGGATATTAAATATTTTTCAAATAAAAAGATAAAAGTGGATTACTGTTAATAAAATATAAAAGTTTGGCTTTGGTTCAAAATAGTTTTTCATGCACCACTGCATGTGGACTCCTTGTCCAAAACCCTAGTTTACTAGAAAAACAAATGATAGAAAGTAACATCGAGTGGGTAACCTTCTTTAGGTCTGCTTATCGATAGTGAAATCATCCAACTCGCGACGTATCCTTTAAATCCTTTTTAAAGGTATAACGAGCATGCACGTACTGCTGGACCCACGCGATACTCCTTATCTCACATGTGGTTAGGTATATCCCATCTCTAGTGTGACGGGTATCTTATATAAATTACTCTTACCTTTTCATGTAATGAACTCAGAACCTGACTTTAGGTTATATGTTCCATAAAGCAAAACTCTTACACATTTGCATCTTTATCATGCATTTATATTACACAACATGCATTCATTTTAAATGGAGTTTTAAGCCGAAAAAGGGTCAAACACTTTTGACCCAATCACCTTCGCCCCACAAATCCAAAGCCCAACACCTTTGGCATAAACATGCAATCCTAAGCCCAATATCTTTAACCCATCATGCTATCTTAAGCCAAAAATCTTGGTAAATCTTCAAAGTCCAATACTAGGGGTGAGCATTATTCGGGTAAAATCGAATAATCGAATCGATTAAGGAATTTGGTTTGATTTTAAAATAAATCAGTTTGATTTTGATTTTAAATATGAAAAAATCAGTTGGTTCGGTTCGGTTTGATTTTTAAGATAAAAAATTCGAATAGACCAAACCGAACTGAAATACTAAAAGGGCGGTCGTTTAACTTTCGTATTCTAAACCTACTTCAGTTCTTATTCTTCTAAACCTAGCCGCCGCTCACATCTCTCTCTGGGGGTGTAAATGAGCTGAGTTGTTCGCGAGCGGCTCGGTGTTCGGCTTGATAAAAACTCGTTCGCGTTCTGCTCGTTTTATAAATGAGCCAAACTTGAGCCTTATTTCAAGGCTCGCTTAATAAATGAGCCGAGCTTGAGCAAAGGCAAGCTTGGCTCGATTAGGCTCGTGAACAGCTCGATTATAAACTCGTGAACAAATTCGATTTACAGGCTCGTGAACAGGCTTGATTTATAGGCTCGTGAACAGGCTCGTGAACAAGCTCGATTTACAGGCTCATGAACAAGCTCGATTTATAGGTTTGTGAACAGGTTCAATTTACATGCTCATTAACAGGCTCGATTTATAGGCTCATGAACAAACTCATTTAAAATGTATATATATATATATATATATATATATATATATATATATTGTAATTAACCTATGATATATGTTGTATGTTGTGCATACAATTAGTTTCACTAATATTATGTCTTATAATTTCATCAAATAGTTGAGAATTTAGTTTTCTAAAAAATAAAAGAATTTATGTTATGTAATAATAATAATAATAAAATATTATTATTATTATTATTAGCCTAACAATTTTGGCACTCAAAAAAATATATTTTAACATTCCTATAATCTTTTTGGTAATTTAATTTGATTAAAATACACATACTCCTAATTTTTTTGAAATATTTAATTTGATTAAATATTTGTAAATGGGAAACAAATTATATATTTAATTGTATTTTTCAAATTTCAACAAAAGTTAATATTTATTAGGAAAATTATTATTAACTTTTCTTATCAATAAA
>CATKHJ010306316.1:0-24051 GCA_949750685.1 Vernicia montana
AATAATAAACATTAAAATTAAATAATTTTCTAAAAGGAAAATCATAAAACATTTATTTAATTAACTCAAAACCATTACAAATTCTATTAAATTGATGATCTATTACAAAATAAATCTAAGAGGTTAAAAATAAAAATAAAAAAAAATGTTAAAAAAGTAATTAAAAAGATCTAAATATGAAAAAATAAAAATTGAGAGGTTATAAATGTTAAAAATATAAAAAATATGACATATGACGTAAATTCCTTATATAACTTTGGTAGCCATTCCACCAAATTCGCAAATTTCTTTTGTGAAAATTACACTAAATATAATTTTTTTTTTAAATACTTCTTTTTTTTTTTAGATTTTAAAAATGTCTTTATATATATATATATATATATATATATATATATATATATATATATATATATATATATATACTTATAATATGCTTTTAATAAATTTATGATATACTTTTGAAATTTGAGCATTTTTTAAATATAAAATTTAATAAGTTGTATTTTGAAAAAAAAAAAAACATATATGAAAATATTTTATGCTTTTTGAGTATTTATACAAAAACCCCTTTCTTTTTTTTTTAAATGAGAGAACAGCCAAATTAATATTGTTAGTGAGTTTTTTGAGTATGGAGTTGTTAATAGAAGATTAGGACTTCAATTTATATATATATATATATATATATATATATATTAAAGCTGAAACATTGATATTTTTTAAAATTCTTTCTATACTTACCATTTTATTTATCTTATTTTTTAAATTTTTTAAAATTTTTTATATAATTTTAAGTATTTTAAAAAATAAATGTTAGGTAATTAATAGGGTATTAATATGAAAGTTTAAGAATTTTTTTATTTTTTTTTTCATGTAATAGCTTTATTTGAACAAATTAAATAAAAAAATAATAAAAAGTAACAATATAAAAAATAAAAAGTAAATAAGATAGTTTAATATTTTCAATACACTATAATATAATTATTTGAACTATATTCTCCAATAATTTTTTTTTCATTTAATATATTATGATTGATAATTTAAATTTTTATATTAGTATATAAAAATAAAAATATTAACAGGGAGATCAGGCTTAAAAATCTATTACAATAATTATAATTATTATTTATATAAAATATACAATAATTTTACATTTATATATCTTTTTGTTTATAATGAATAATATTTATATATTCTTATTTTTTTATAACATATAAAAATTAACTAAAAATATTTTTTTTAATAATAAATCGCACGAAGTGCACAGGTTTACAAACTAGTATAATCCTAAAACTAAGAGAAGGTATTTACCATGGCTTGCCACCTCATTGATTTTATAATTTAATTTCAATTAATTTCAAATTAATTAATGTTAACTTTTATGGATTAATTAATAAGAAGATTAATTGATCAAGCAATTAATCAATAATTTATTATTAAATATAATAATGAAATATTAAATAATATCTAATATTTTTTTTTGAATCAATAATATATAATATTTAGTAAATACAATTATATATGATAATTTTAAATTAAATTCTAAAATTTTAAATAAAAAAAATATAATAATTGATTTTTAGAATATGTACACACATATGCACAATACAATGAAAATATATATACTCATTCATATATGTATGCATATAAAAAAATAAGAATAAGAATAAATATAATATACTTTTAATAATAATAATTATAACAAATGATAATATATTTTTTTTAGATTTTTTATTGTCATTTTAGCTTTTTTTTAGTAATTCAAATTTTGAAAAGTACGTATAATTTTATTATGATTTACTATATAAATAATATATTTAACTTTAATAGTATATTAAAGTACTTTTTCCTTATGTAATATATGTAAATTTATTACTATATTTATATTCAATATAATAAGAAATAAAAAATATTTAAAAATATAATAATTATTCAATATAATTTTATGACTGCAGAAAATACGGACAATCGCTAATCAATGACAAATCTATTAAAGGGTAAGTGGAGGCAGTTTATAATTGGTGCAAAATATTTTCCTTTTCATTTATTGCCCCACTAGCCCAAACCCCCTTTTTATATATATATATATATATATATATATATATATATATATATATATTTCACTTGTAAATTTTTTTATTTTATATTTGTCTTTCAAAACTTTTTAATTTAACCTCTTTTAACTTAATTTTTATATTTAATCCCCTACAACTTCATAAATTTATTTTATTTTTTTACATTTAAATTATTCTTTTTTATATTTTTCCTAAAAATTATTTATATTTTTTACCTTCAGTTTCTTTATATATATATTTAGTTCATAACTCCATGATTTTTTTTTTATTTTTTTATTTTTAATCCCCTCCTATATTTAACTTTTTAAATCTTAATTTAAAAAATAAAGTGTGTAATATTTTTTAAAATAAATGTTAAAATCATGATTTTAAATCCAATTATTTTTATGAATATTTTGAATTCAAGTGTTTATTACTATATTTCTCAATGAAATATAACAATACAATAATTATGTATTATTTATTACAGTGAATTAATTTTTAAAATAATTTGGTAAAAAAAATTAATTTTTAAAATATTTAATATTATTTATTATTTACCGCTAATGAAGACAAATGTGAGAATAATAGCTTATTTGGCTTAGTTTTATCACCAAGGTGACACACCATTAATAAAATGTTAATAGTTAAATTATGATATCAACACCTATAGATATGATGGAATATGAAAGGAAATTACATTAAATAAAAAAAATAAAATAAAAAATTATACGACAGTTTCCCCATTTCATTTGATCTAAAGTTCCTTGCCTAGACCAAATAAAATCCGGTATTAAAAAAAAAGGATAAGTTATAATTGGCTCTTATTGCCTTGACTTATTTATTTATTTTTATAATTATTATTATAAAACTAAATGCAATCCTATTTCTTGTTTTTGGAATCTGCCAAATCTAAAAAGCCAACATAAAATACTATTACATTTTTATAATTTTCAATAAAAAACAATATATATATATATATATATATATATATATTTTTTTTTTTTTATAATTGTACTTTATTTTTTATTAAAATATATTAACTCAATTATTGAATATGGCAAGTAATTGTGAATGAAAATGCTTTTTACTATCCCTAAAAAAAAAAAAAAAAAAAAAAAAAAAGAGCCAAGAAATTTCTTCCATACAAAATATGAGATGAGGATTTTAAATTTTGCTTTTTTTTTTTTTTTGAAAAATATATGAAACATACGACTCAAAAGAGATATTTATTTCTTTATAGTCTAGATTCAAATGAACCATTTCATCATCCAAAAATATCCTATCAATTTCATTAAAATGAAAATAACTGAAAAATAAACAATACTAATAATAATTAAAATTTAAAAGTCACCCTCAAAGGAAAGTTCAAATTTCCAAGTATTGTTTGCCTAATTGCCTTTCCTCCAATTCTTTTTGGAAGTTTTCATGGTGGGAATTGGAACACGTCAACCCCTCAACTTACACAATATTCAAAAATCAGTCTGAGATCCTGTTAGCCACAATTTTTTTTTTTTTTTAAAGAAAATCATTTTTAGGCAGAAAATTAAGAAAAAAAAAAAAGAAAATTAGAAAAAGAATAGAAGAGTAATAGAACACGTTTGCCAACTGCCAAACCTTAACCATTAAAGAAAGCCCACTCCACAGAATCGCAAATCACAATCAGCCAATTAGACTCCAACTTGTTGATCTCCTCTTCCCTAAAATAATAAAAAATAACTAAAATTTTATTTTAATAAATTTTTTATTTCTATTTCTACTAATATTATAACTATCTGAGTAGACATCCATCGTTTAAAAAATTAATTATAATATTCACCTTACGTAATAATAATTATTTAATATAAAAAATTATAATTAGACAATTCATAATATAATATTATAAATTAAATTATAAAAAAATCACCTAAATTTTTTTTTTACTCTTAATTACGATTTCCCTTGACTTCTAAACCCTCTAATTTTTTTTTTAAGCCCATTCATCTTTGTATAAATAACTGAAATTTTTTTATTTTAATAAAAAATAAGCACTCACCTCCTCTCAATCATCACATGCCGTTACTTATTACTTGAAATTGAAAAAAATAATTTACCAATAATCATTTGGTTTAGTCATAATGAAATCTATGCAGGTTAAAAGATATCCAATTCAGTTAAATTTACTAATAAAATGAATTATTGAATTAAATGAGTATCATATTCCCTCTATTTCTTTTTAATTGTCATTTTTTTAAAAAAAATTCTAAATTATTTGTTATTTTAAAAAATTAATAAGACTATAATTTTTTTTTCTAATTTTATTATTATTATCTACTCCATAATTAATGTACATATTATTTATTATTCTATAATTAATAAATGTAATTTAATAAATTTATTTTTTGAATTTAATATAATTAATTATTTTTTTAATCTTCGTGAAACAATAAAAAATGACAATTAAAAAAAAATGAAGGGAGTAATTAATATACATGTTATTGAAAATATTTTTAGGGTGATAAGATTATAAATTTAAATTTAGTTAAAAAAATAAATGTTTGTCAACTTATTTTTATTTTTTGAATTTAGTTTTTTTTTTTTTTTTTGCCAAATGAATTTAGTATGTTAATTGATGGATTGATGTTGGTGATTGGTAAACCTACGCACTTGTTGTGGTAATTTCTGAAGAAACCTATTTCATTTTTATTTATTTATTTATTTTTTTGGCACCAACTGAAGAAACCTATTTCAATGTCCAAAAATTATAAAAAAAAATATTTAATCCCAAAAATTTATTTCACCAAAGAAATCAGCAATACAAATATAAAACAGAGAGGAAGGTGATTGGTTCCAATTGAGATGGAAGCAAGTTTAGTATTGAAGCAGTTACCAAGCTGCTTGAGTCTGAGTCTCCCTTGGCTACCCCGTCAACTACCCAATTCCCAATTTTTCTCATTCTCTTCCTCCGTCAAATCCCACTTGCTTTTCTTCAATACCAAATCCCTTTCTCCTTCTACATTTCAACAGTTTATTTGGAATAGCAGCAATGGCGCCACCAAACCCAGAACCACTACCAAGAAGAGAAAAATCCATGCCAAGAAACCTATTGGTATCACCAAACCAGACACTAACAAATCTACAACTGCTAGTACTACTTCAAAGAGGGAGACTGGAAAGGTTGAAGATGGAGAAGAGCTTGAAAAGAAGGTGAAGAAGAAGATAAACGTGCGGACTTTGCATCAGAATGGAGACCCACTTGGGTGGAGAGATCTTGGGAAGAGCGTTGTGAAGTGGATTAGCCAGGGAATGAGGGCGATGGCCACTGATTTCGCTTCCGCGGAGACGCAGGGGGAGTTCTCGGAGCTCAAGCAGAGGATGGGACTGGAGGCTGGATTGACTTTTGTGATACAGGCGCAGCCTTACATTAATGCCGTTCCTATTCCTTTGGGTCTGGAGGCCCTTTGCTTGAAGGCTTGTACTCACTATCCCACGCTGTTTGATCACTTCCAGAGGGAGTTGCGGGATATTCTTCAAGACCTACAGCTTAATGGGTTGGTTCAAGACTGGCAGCAGACTGAGTCTTGGAAGTTGCTCAAGGAGCTCGCCAATTCAGGTTTCTTTTTTCACTATTCTTATCATTATTTATGAGTTTATGCCTTTCTTTGAATTACTAATTTAACCTATGGGTAAGTGGAAGCCTAGTTTAGCGGTTTAAACTACTAAAAGTCTAGTTGTTTAATGCAGTGATGAATTTAAAAAATTCATATTTTGATGAATGAAAGAATTCATGATTCGAGTTTTTGGCTTAACTAGTCAATTAAAATTTATAGTCTCTCTAATGGATAAAGAATGCATTTGTAGTTGTCCTAAAGATTAAGATTGTGAGTCTGGACTGTGGACTGAGATAGTTTATTTGCAGCTCAGCATAGAGCAGTTGCTCGAAAGGTGTCTCAACCAAAGCCATTGCAAGGAGTTTTAGGGATGGACTTGGAGAAGGCTAAGGCAATGCAGAACAGGATTGATGAGTTTTCTAAGACAATGTCTGAATTGCTCCGTATAGAGAGGGATGCCGAATTGGAGTTTACCCAGGAGGAGTTGAATGCTGTTCCTACACCTGATGAAAGTTCTGATTCATCTAAACCAATTGAGTTCTTGGTTAGCCATGGTCAGGCCCAGCAAGAGCTTTGCGACACCATCTGCAACTTGTATGCAGTTAGCACGTCTACAGGTTAACTAGTAATTTAGCTTTGCCATGACTAATTGTCTTCACTTGTCTCTGCAACTAGGGTCTTAAAAATGATAAATGCCTGCCAAGTAATGTGGGAATTGGGATGTGTATACAGGATTAGGAGGAATGCACCTATTGTTGTTTAGGGTTGAAGGGAATCACCGATTGCCACCTACAACCCTTTCGCCTGGAGATATGGTTTGTGTGAGAACTTGTGATAGCAGAGGTGCAGGCGCAACTTCCTGCATGCAGGGTTTTGTGAACAACCTGGGGGAGGATGGCTGTAGCATCAGTGTGGCCTTAGAATCTCGTCATGGTGATACCACCTTCTCTAAGCTCTTTGGCAAGAGTGTTCGCATTGATCGTATCCCAGGATTAGCTGATGCACTCACATATGAGGTATTCAATCTTAATCTTATATATGCATTCTTTTGATGTACTGGGAAGTATTTTTAAGATATTTGGTAAATTCAATTTGCATTGGCTCTTTATCAGATATCTCAACATTTTTTCCCCATTTGACTCATTTTGCCATCAGAATTCTTGTTGTTAAGTTTCCCAATTACTTGATAACTTGTCTTCCATCATTTGACCGATATCCTTAGTTAACCTATATCTTTGGTAGTTCTTCAATTTGTTCATTGACTTCTTCCTTTTTCAACCTGAAGAAGTTACAGCTAATATTTCAAAGAGTCATCCTTTACCTTAAATATTCCCTTAAATTATAGGAGAACAATTTCATGGTGCATTAGTGTAATATCCCTTAAATTATAGGAGAACAATTTCATGGTGCATTAGTGTAATAGAAATGTGACCCTTGGAACATTTAATATACCGAAGAAAAACTTCCCCATAAATTTCACTAGTGAATAGTGATTTACTATTCTAATGAATTTAGATAGTGCATCTATGACCATATGGGGCTATATGTTGGATTAGATTCTCATTTTCCTTGTTGCTATATGGTTACAGGTGGCAGGTGCATCAGTTTGTAATGTACTTTAATAATAAGCACACCAACAAAAGTCTACTTTCCTTATACATACTCACTTCCAATGCAACAGATTTTCTGGGTTGATTCCTTATTACAACTTAAAATGTCATAAATATTCTCTTTTCTCTGCTTCTCAGATTTTCTTTTGAATGGTTTCTGCAGTTTACATGCATATTTAATAGCTTGTTGTGATCTTCTTTTGAAGCGTAATTGTGAGGCCCTGATGCTGCTTCAGAAGAATGGTCTGCAGAAGAAAAATTCATCAATTGCTGTCGTGGCTACATTATTTGGTGACAAGGAAGATGTTGCATGGTTGGAGGAGAATCATTTCGCAGAATGGGATGAAGCAGATGTGGATGGATCTTCTGTAAGTGATACATTTGATGATTCGCAGCGGAGGGCAATTGCTCTAGGATTGAACAAGAAGCGACCCTTATTGATAATCCAAGGGCCTCCTGGTACTGGGAAGTCAGGTTTGCTTAAGGAACTTATTGTGCATGCTGTTCACCAAGGTGAAAGGGTGCTCGTGACAGCACCTACGAATGCAGCTGTTGACAATAAGGTTGAAAAGCTTTCCAATATAGGGTTAGACATTGTACGGGTTGGTAATCCAGCACGTATTTCTTCAGCTGTAGCATCAAAATCTTTGGCTGAAATAGTGAATTCTAAGCTTGCAACTTTTCGATTGGAGTTTGAAAGGAAGAAATCTGATCTAAGGAAAGACCTGAGACACTGTTTAAAGGATGATTCTTTAGCTGCAGGCATTCGCCAGCTATTAAAACAGCTTGGGAAGACATTGAAGAAGAAGGAGAAAGAGACTGTGAAGGAGGTGTTATCAAGTGCACAGGTAGTGCTTGCAACCAACACTGGAGCAGCTGATCCACTGATTCGGAGGCTGGATACTTTTGACCTGGTTGTTATAGATGAAGCAGGGCAGGCAATAGAACCTTCTTGCTGGATCCCAATATTGCAGGGTAAACGCTGTATTCTTGCTGGTGACCAATGCCAGCTTGCTCCAGTAATTCTATCCAGGAAAGC
Source organism: Vernicia montana (assembly GCA_949750685.1). Taxonomy (NCBI): domain Eukaryota; kingdom Viridiplantae; phylum Streptophyta; class Magnoliopsida; order Malpighiales; family Euphorbiaceae; genus Vernicia; species Vernicia montana. The sequence continues at coordinate 8,291 of CATKHJ010306316.1, forward strand.
CTTGGAGGGTGGGCTTGGCATATCTCTACTGGAAAGAGCTGCAGCTCTGCATGAAGGGGTCCTTGCAACAAAGTTAACAACACAATACCGTATGAATGATGCTATAGCCAGTTGGGCCTCCAAGGAGATGTATGGCGGATTATTAAAGTCCTCATCAAAAGCTGCTTCACATCTTCTTGTAGATTCTCCATTTGTTAAGGTAGCAACCCTATCTATAATACTTTGCAACTGTAGATAGGAGTATTTGCACTTCCATCATTTTCATTATTACTACTACTACTAATAGCTCCATGGCTAGAGCAATTCCTTTGCCTTGTTCCTTTTCCTATTTTATAATGCTGCTGAAGTATTGATTTTGACTTGATTTGCACATGAATTATTTTCTGTGAGAATGTTTGAGGGATTGGACATCTGTTTTAGTGATTTCTTTTGTTAATTGTGACATTATTTATCATTTTGGTCCCTATTCAAGTTTTGCATGGTTTATTGGACTTCTCATGCCAGAAACAGTATTGGTCCATATTCTTAACCACTGTCCAGAAGAGATAGGACAGTGGTTAAGAATTGGACAGTGATTAAGAATTTTACCATGTTTAAAATCAATAATGTCTTGGTAAAGACTTCATAGCTGAATTAGGTTGTGACTGACTTAGGTTTCCAGAAACTCTTTTAGATAACAATTTGGTATTCTCTTTGTACTATCTTCAAAAGATGCAAGGCATCACCTTGACAATTTGTTTATGTTTCTGCAGCCTACATGGATAACTCAATGTCCCCTGCTGTTACTTGACACGAGAATGACATATGGAAGTTTGTCAGTAGGTTGTGAAGAGCATTTAGACCCAGCTGGAACAGGCTCATTCTACAATGAAGGAGAAACTGAAATTGTTGTGCAACATGTGATTTCCTTAATTTATGCTGGTAAATATTCTTGCCTCTTGTGTATAAATTAAGTGTTCATGTATTCTTGTATTATCACTGCTTGCCTAAACCTTGTTGCTGCCATAGATACATTTTTCATTTCTTTTTGGGAAACACTAAAGACTTGGATCAATGAAAATGATGATGTACTTGTTGGATGCTTACTTAGCTGCTACATGTCATTCAGATTCTTGTGTAAACGTATGCTATCCTGAATTTGAACTGATAGACTGTTGCAGTTTTATCAAGGAATAGTATTCTCCATGTGATAAGATATTAAAATCAATGAATTTTAACTTGTCGCACAAGTGAGCAAAATTGTAAATTTAATTCCTAACTCAAATTTCTAAGCAATATGGTTGTTTTTCATAGTTGCACATTCTGGAGACCATTATATCGCTACCATTTTCCAGGATAAGCTTTCAGTAATTGCTACTGTAGCTTCTATTAAATCTCCACGTCTTTATGATCATATTGCATTTTAGACCAACTCTTAGATCTACCAATAATTCTTCAGAATACTTCATTCATTAGCAAACCACACTTTTTTTATACTTCCTTTTGGGATTTTTATTCGTTAATAGTTTTAATAGCTCCATTCCATGTATGCTAATTAATAGGACTTCTAAAACTACCTCTCCCAGGACCCTATATAGTATACTGGAGCATAACTAGGTAGGTCTTCTGGTTCTTTTGGAGCTAACTTAGGTATATTTATATTTTTATTGAATTTATCTTGCAGGTGTTAGGCCAACAACTATTGCAGTTCAATCACCTTATGTTGCTCAGGTGCAACTCTTGAGGGACAGGCTTGATGAACTTCCAGAGGCAGCTGGAGTTGAGGTTGCAACTATTGATAGCTTCCAAGGCCGTGAGGCTGATGCAGTAATCATATCAATGGTATAGTTCCTACCTATATCAATGTCATAGCTTCACTTTGCACCTAGTGCTATTAGTTAAATATACTTCATTTTTCTTGCTACATGAATTTCCAATTTAGGCACACATTAGAAATTTTAAGATATTCTATTGTTCAATTTTTAGGTTCTTATCATGTTTAAGAGATTGTCATGCTTATGAATTCTGTGGCTGTATGTAATTTTCTATAGCGTTGTTATGTAACCGCTGCCAGTCCTCTAGTTCTTAATCACTCACAATTCCACTCGTATAAACAAAAGCTGGTAGTGGCTCCAGACTATAATCATGCAATTGCACATTTTATGATTTGTGTGCATGATAGAAATTAAGTACAATCTTCTATAAAACTGTCAGAAGCTCAAAATCAAAATTACAAAATAGCCTCTCTCTAGTGCATACATAAACCTGACAATCATATGACTAACTTGCAGAGTGTTTTTCATCTGTCTTTTGTTTAATAGGTTCGCTCAAACAATTTAGGAGCTGTTGGATTCCTTGGAGACAGCAGGCGAATGAATGTTGCCATTACAAGAGCGCGGAAACATGTAGCAGTTGTCTGTGATAGCTCAACAATATGCCATAACACCTTCCTAGCCAGGCTTTTGCGACACATTCGATATTTCGGCAGGGTGAAGCATGCTGAGCCAGGTAGTTTTGGGGGATCTGGACTTGGTATGGACCCAATGTTACCATCAATCAATTAAGTATATATAACATGTATGTTCCCAACTGGAAATTGATTTGGAGGAGAACTTAACATAGATGCTCGGTTTCTTTCCTGTCAACGTCTGCTTTTGTATCCATTTATGTACAGCAGGTTTCTCATTTTTGTCGACATAAAAATCGACATTTATCATGTCTGTAGTTATTGGTTAGATTTGTATATAAACAGCACATAAAAATGCCATTCTTAATTGTATACGATTTGAATTTCATAAATTGTTAATGAAAAATTCACTGCAAGTTTAATCAGTACTTTAATATCAATTTTATCTTTCCAAATCCTCTCCCTTCCTAGTTTCAATTTGTGACCTCTCTACTTGAAATGGGGAAAGGACCTTTAACATCTATTTATTTAATTAATAGAACTCATGGACCTTATATTAATTTTGACTTACTACCCTAATTAATATCTATTACCATTAACCCTAATATATGTATATATTATAGGTGAAAAGAGACAGCAACAAAGAAAGGTAGAGTTGATAAAGAGTAATCTGTTATTTAATTCTATGGTATATAGTATAGCTGTTGAAATTCTTCATTATTCTTGAAAAAAAAATCTATTAAGCTCAATTTATTAGTTGAATGTTTATTTCCCAATACCACAAACCCAACTTTAAAATCTAAAATTTTCTTATATTATAAGATAAACACTATAAAATTTCATTAGAAAAATATAAGGGTAATTTAGATTAAACAATTTTATTTAACCCTTTTTTTTTTTTTTTTTTTTTTTTTTTTTTTGAGATGAAAGAAATTTCATTAATAAGAATTAGAAACATCCAACAATAAATGGTCCTCCAAGAACTGAGGAATAACAAAAAACAAATGAAACATGGAGTAAAGTAAAGACTATAATCATTGTTAAATAGAATGAAGTACTACATAAATATAAATCCCCCATCATTTCAAATGCAAATTTATTCAAATCAGCCATTAGCTAATTGATTAGTTTAATGAATTTAATTCTCGAGATATAAGTTGATCCTTTTACCTTAAGAACTTATCGACTACTTTCAAATAATTTCTTTTTTTTTTTTTTCGCCAAATTTTCAAATAATTTCACTTTAACATTAAGTTAAAAGCATATTTAATTATTATTATTATTTTGCCAATGCATATTTAATTATTTACAACACAAAAGATAAAGATTTTGGTATTTCTAAGTAATTGATTGGCCAATGATAGTAGGTTCTATCTTTTTTCAAGTCAAAGAGAGGGCCCAACCTAGGTAATAAATTAATAATTTATGTCATTTGACTAGTAATATCTTGCTTAGTTTTCTCCTCTTCCTTTCAAATGACATACATAATTAAATAAAAATAATTATTTTTTAAGAAAGTCAAGCTTAATAGTAAAGGACTAAAGGTTAAACCATTTAAAAAATAGATATCAAAATTAATTGGTAATTTTTGTTTTTTTGTTTTTTTGTTTTTTTAAGTTTTCACGTTTTGTATATATCAATTCTATCTCTTCAATTTCATATTTTACTTTTTATTGTAACAAATAAATTTTGAATTAATAATATTAAAATAGTCTTTAAAATTATAAAAATCTCAAACTTAAATTTCAATCAAAATTAAATATAATAATAATAAATTCTTCATTCATAAAAGTAAAAAATAAAAAAAGTTTATAAATGAGATTCCTTTAACAGAGAAAAAGTGTGTTATTTCTTTTAACAGTGAGTGATCTTTTGCTACCAATTGTGGCAAAAATCCGTTTCAAGGTCATTAATATTACAATTTGTCTCTTATTATTACTCTCTAAGTCTCTCATTAATTCAACACTCTTTTCTGTGTCAGCATCCGTTACATTTGCACTCTTAATTCAAACTCGCTCTTTTTTTTGACATTTTCTCCATTATTTATTTTGTGCCCCCAATCTTTTTTTTTTTTTTTTTTAACATAAAACTTTGCTTCCACTCTACTCACCAAAAAAAAAAAAAAAAAAAGCGCCAAACAAAAAACCCATCTCAAAATTAAAATCAAATAATCTATACAATTCATCAATATTTGACTTTTTATATAGTCTATCTCAAAATAATTAATAAAAAAATTACGCTCACTGACACATTTAGATGTATACATATATGTAATTAAGAATTTTCCTATATATATATATATATATATATAGAGCAGAAGAAACCAAATTAATTTTCATTATCTAAAAACTAAATAAACATTTATTTTCCTTATTGTGTGATCTCTTGATGGCTAGCAAGCAAAATATGGTTTCCATTTTTCTTTTGTTTCTTGTCCTCTCTTCTGTAAGCAATGGAGTTGATAGCTCAAGGCAAAACAATGCACCTTTATCAATTGGTTTCCTTGCCAAAGATGTTCCTATTCCACCTTCAGCTCCATCAAAGAGACACAATGGTCAGACACAGAATATTGGTGAACCCGCCGGTCCGACTAATTAAGGGATAGTTGTCATGTTTATCCAACAAGTAGCAAGGTCGTCTAATTGATGATTAGAAATTAAGATGTTAAATTTCCTTTTTTTATTTCAGTTGGTAAGTGAATTTTTTTTTTTTCTTCTTCTCTTTCTGTATTATTTATATATGTAATGATGGATCATCATGGATATGATAGTGTTTCTAAGAAAAAGAAACACATGATTTTGTGATTCTTGAATTCACAGCTTTAGGTTTTTTTTTTTTTTTTTTTTCATTGAAAAGTATTGTAGTTGTATTTTCTTGTATCTTTATTCAATAAAAAGGAGGTGTTAAAAATTTAAGTGAGTTTGTACTTATTGGGTAATTAAAAGGACATTTGGTTTCATAAGATCCAGTAGCTATATATAAGATAACTCATGGCTCTCTCAAATCCAATTTAATTTTAGGATTGAAGTACATATGAATCTTTCTCATTCATTCTACTTGAATTAGGACTATATATACATTTGACAATGTTAAATCTTTTTTAATTAACTACTTAATACGCTTTACTTTATTATTCCTATGATTTGGATGCACTTAAAATTTTGGCATTTGTATAATAATAATTTGTTTGGTATAATGTTGGATAATTAAGGTGAAATAATCTGAATTATCTCACTTAATTATTTATTATTGTTGAAGGCTACACCATTTTTACTATTTTCCAAATCTCCACTTCCTACATTTCAAGTTCATGACAGAGAACATAAAAGGAAATAAAATCAAAAGAAAAGGAGAAAAAGGAGAAGCAGAAATTAAAAAAAAAAAAAAAAGAAAAAGAAAGAAAGTGTTAAGCTCATGTCCAACGTGGCTTTGTGGAAATTTGTCATAAATAAATGTATTAATTGTTTGTTAGTTCAGAAAGCAAATGTCTATATATATATATAGAGAATTGGGTTAGATTGAAAAATCAACCATGGATCAAAATCAAACCGATCAATCACAACTCTATTTAATCTAACCGATCTATTTTAAAATTAAAAATTAATAATCATTATTTTGGTTAAAATTTAAAATTTATTTAATTAATATCACTAAATTTAACTTATTAGTTAGAAATCTAATTCATCCACGAATCACAATAATAAACATTATTTAAAATAATTAATTAATTTTAATAATTTTATGATTAATTAAAGATAAATTACTATTTAGTCCTTGAAATTTGATCTAATTAACTAATTCATTCTTACTTTTTGAGAACTAACTAATTAGTCTTTTAGTTTTGATTCTGTCAGACTATTTAGTTATTTCATTTAGTTTTATATTTTTTCTGTTAAGTTTATAAAAAAATGATTAAAATGTCCTTGTATATATAATAAAATATAATTTTAATTTTATTAATATTAGATCAAATCTCAAAGGTTAAATAATAATTTGTGTTTTAATTAATCAAAGTGTGCACAACCTTAAAATTAATGGTTCCAAAAAGAAACTATCAAGGAAGTGAGGGGGGCACTAGAAGTTACGTTTGGAAGAAGGGATAGATTTCATATCTAAGGCAAGCTTTCCAGCAATTTGTTTTTGTCAGTAAGTGGACGATCAATTTATAAAAAAGGTTGACAAATTTACACACCCAAACTGGTATTGTATTTGGATCTGTTGTCTCTAGTTGCCAACTTTATAGAGTTTTAGGGAGACAAGCCAAATATCCCTTCATTCTTTAATCAATTATCATTCCTCTTATTCTTATTATTGCTTCCTTTTTTTTTACTCATCATCCTATCATTGAGCTTATTCATGGGGTTGTAGTATTGCTATACTTTTGACTTTTTTTTTTTTTTTTTAAATTCAATTATTCCAAACTGATTATAAAAAAAAAAAAAAAATGCTTTGATAATAATTTTAGAAAATCTAATTTACTTGTAAAAAAATAAGATAGCAAGGGAATTCCCTCTTTGTTTTTCTTCCTTTTGCCCATTAATTATATCCCTAATCATGCAATGTGAGTGTTTCTTAGTGGAATAACTCGATTAATAATTAGGTTATTTCTCTACATAGGATTATGATTAATATTTAAAAGTTAATTTTTAAATATATTAAACTGAGAACGAAAATATTAATTGTCTTGAAAATATCCATCATAAAAAATAATAAAACTGGCCATATAATAACAGAGACTGCCATAAATTTAATGGAATGAATTCAATAAATAAATAAAACAAACTTTTTAAGTTTTATCCACAAGAAAACGAAGGCCTCCCCCTAAGCTTCTCAGCTTTGGATACTCGTCAAGGGAGAGGTGTTGTCTCATACGTAATTATATGTTTTACAGGAGTATTTAATCCTTCACTTTTTTTTTTTTTTTTTTTTTAGTACGGGGAAGAGGAATCGAATTTGAGTTTATTGCTCAATCTGTATATGTATTTACCATTAAATTATGTCTTATTAATAATTTTAGGCATTAATTTATTATGCGTTAGTAATAATTCTAGACATTAATTTATAATAATAATAATAATCCTACACGATTTTATTATTATTTATTAATTAATTAAGCACCTTTTGAAGAAAATTTTTTCCATTCAAGTAAACTATAATTAAACAAAATTTATATTGAACACGGAAATTCCTCTTTGAAATGAAAATTATGGTCAGACACCAATCTAACAGTCAAATCGATTGGAACATGTATAATATCAACTAGTCATTTATTTCCTCTAATCTCTCTCTAGGAGTTTTTCCTCTTGATTTAGGTTTTTCAGAAGGAGGTCTCTCTGGCGGCTTCGACCACCAAAGAGACATCCCTCTTTCCTCTTTTCTTCAATTTTTACTTTGTTATAGTACTACGTTTTATTTAAATAATTGGTCTTTTACCATGAATATGACATAGATGGCATGAAATAGAAAATTAAATTGTAAATAAATGATATTTTAGATTTTTCATAAATTTTTAATTGAAAAATTAACAGAAGGACTATATAGTGTAACGGAATAAAACCTCAGGGACTAAAGAATGACTTTTTCAAACTGCATGGACGAAGTCATTATTTAAGGCAAACTTTAAGGACTAAATAGTACTTTACCCTAATAATAATAATCCTACACGATTTTTTTTATTATTATTATTTATTAATTAATTAAGCACCTTCTGAAGAAATTTTTTTCCATTCAAGTAAACTATAATTAAACAGAATTTATATTGAACACGGAAATTTCTCTTTGAAGTGAAAATTATGATCAGACACCAATCTAACAGTCAAATCGATTGGAATATATATAATATCAACTAGTCATTTATTTCCTCTAATCTCTCTCTAGGAGTTTTTCCTCTTGATTTAGGTTTTTCATAAGGAGGTCTCTCTGGCGGCTTCGACCACCAGAGAGACATCCCTCTTTCCCCTTTTCTTCAATTTTTACTTTGTTATAGTACTACGTTTTGTTTAAATAATTGGTCTTTTACCATGAATATGGTATCGTCTGTGCTTCCCGTCTGGATCGAATCTATTATATTTTGGAGTTGGTTTCTCTATGGCATTTCTGCCGTTTTGTCTACCGACTTTGTCTGGCCTTGCCACTGGAAAACCCTCACCTTTTGTTTATTCAGGTATGGTAATTGGTGGAAGGGGAAAGTGATGGCTGGCTTTGGCTTTGAAATCTCTAGATTTGTGCTTGTGGTTTCTGATATGACCTATAGTGAGAGATTCTTAGCCCTCGACAGTGGAATGAAGCTCTCACGGCTAGGACTGAGTACAGATATTAAAAATTCATAATTGATCTGAATAACCGGATCGAAAATATCCAAAATCAAACTGAGCCGTTGACTTTTTGATTTTCTCCGAACCGAACTGGACTGAGTGAAATGTTTTTGTACGGTTCTGAATATTAAGGTATATCTGGACCAAGAACCGGACCGAATTAAACCGAACTGTACCAAATTGAATTGGATCGAAATAACCAAAATTTTTTAGTTTTTTATTTATAATATATAAGTATTGGTAATTGAATAATGTATAGATAACACAAAAATTATAAAATTATACATGACATTATACCAATTATTAAATTATATTAAGATTATATCAAAAGAAAATTTAGATGAATTATAAATTTATAATTATAAACGTATATACCTCAATTCAATTTAATATAACTATTGATATTTATATAACTTACTTAAATATTAGCTTCATTAAATTTGTATTAATGAAAAATTAGTAATATAATATGAATTAAATTTTAATAATACTAAAATATAACCATATATTACAATTAAATATTTTAAATTCACTACATATATGTTTTAGAAAAAAAAATTTAATATATGTTATGATTAATTAATGAGTAATAATAAGAAAGTATAATGTATTAGTATGTAAGTCCAGTAATATTGTCATTTTAATTGTAATTATATTTATGTGATACTAATAAAATTTTAGATTAAAATTTTATTAGTATCCAATACTGTAAACTTTGAAAGTATTCTTTTATTAATTAACATTTATGGAATACATTATTGATAAGAAATTATTTGTAATAGGCTAATAGTTTGTATAAAAAGTTAGAAAGTGGTTATAACTTATAAGAAATTATTTATCAGTTTTAAGTAGTATATAAGTCAAGATTAAAATTATTTGAATTATGTAAAATATTAATATAATTATATTTATATTTTTTATAATAATTATATTTTTCTAGTTTAAAATCATTGATAAATTCTGGGTTTTGATTGATTTTGTTCATATAAATTATCAAATTGCATATATATATTTTTTTTCAAGATATCTGAATCTCCGTATTGTATTGGATTGAACCGGAACCGAAATATCTGATCCCCGAATTGTATTGTCCCAAAATTTTCGAAACAATACAATACGGAGATTTTTTATTTTAGTTCTAGTTCCTGTTATCCACAAATTAAAATCCCCGAAATTCAATCCAATTCCGAAAATTTTTAAATCCCCGGATTGGACTGAACCGTGCTTAGCCCTAATGCCAAGTATTTTATTGGCTTGGAAATTGCTAGGTCCTCTGATGGGTTGTATCTCAATCAAAGGAAATATGTCCTTGACATTTTGCAAGACACAAGTTTATCTGCTTCAAAACCTGTCTCCATTCCCCTTCCTTCTAGGGTCAAGCTCACTGACAATATTGGTTCTCCTCTGCCTAATCTTGACCAATATGGAAGACTTGTTGGGAGGTTGTTGTATCTCAACCTCACAAGACCTGACATCACACATGCTAACCAACAATTGAGCAAATTTATGTTTGCACCTAGGGGTGAGCAAAATTGAACCAAAACCAAAAAATTAAATCAAATCGATTGGTTTGATTTGATTTTTTTAGTGGTTCGGTTCAGTTCGGTTTTTAAAAAAAATTAAATTAAATTTCAGTTCGGTTTGGTTTTTATCAAAAAAAATTTGGTTTGAACCAAACTGACCAAAATTTTAATATATATTTATATTTTTAATATATTTATGTAAATATTATATATAATATAGTTTATTATAACAAAAAAAACTGTCAAACCGAAAAATTAAACCGAACCAAACTTTTTCGGTTTGGTTCGGTTCAATTTTCACTAAAATTTCGATTCGGTTTGGTTTATAAAAAATTTAATTTCGGTTATTTCTGTTTGGTTCGATTTTGAACCGAACCGACCGACCGATTGCTCACCCCTATTTGCACCTACTGATATACATTGGCAAGCAGCAACTCATGTTCTCAGATACTTAAAAGGTACTGCTTCCTTGGGCTTATTCTTCCCTGCATTTGTGTCTTCTACCCTTACAATATACTGTGATGTTGATTGGGTTGCTTGTCCCACAACAAGAAAGTTATACTCTATATAAGAATAACCTCTATGTAGTAATAAAAAAAAAAAATTGATCTCAATTTGGGTTAGTTATAAATAAGAATTAACTCTATATTGTAATAAGTTATATTTTTTTAAGTCTTATTTTAAGAAAATTTGCATCTACATAGTAATAATTATACATTTATATTTTAAAAAATATATGATATGCTATATGAAAGGTGTAAGACGAAATAAAATATTTATGTAAAGTTATTTGGTATAATGATTTATTTTTTAGAGTTGTTATCACATTTCTAAATTTGCGGGTACCGTAATAACTTGCTAGTATGATCATATTCTTGTTGATTTGCTAGATGAAAAAGAAAAAGTTACTTGAATTGCAAGGATTGTATTATAATTTATAAAATTTACATTAGGAAAAAATAAATAAATAAAGAGTATACAATTTTAGACTTTTAATATAGACTTTGCATATTTCCAACACTACATGGATAAGTGAAATAATTTTTTGAAATTATATTTATCTTTTTTCAATGTACCAAAACATATTCAATTAGTTAATTATATTAAAATATTATATTATTTACCTCTATAACCTTTAATTAAGTCAAAATAAGAATTTTTTTGACTACACCTCTATTAAGTTATAACTTCCTCATAGTAATAAAATTAGTTTGGTCCCACTACTATGACTATAGAGATGTTTTATTCTAATTAAGTTTTAAAAATTCATGATTGCTCCAAGAATTTAAAAATTCTTAATTTGTTATGAATATATGTATTTTTTTAATAGAAAAAATTAATATCTTTATTTTATTTCACATATTATTCTTACATTAGAGGAGTATATACTCCTAATATAGCCAAATAAAGATATTTAACTTTTGGTATCAATTATTCTTCTAAGAGCATTTTGGAATAGTGCACCTATAAAAAAGGTAGGCTGAATTTAGGTCGGATTGGAATTTTTCAAGCATGGCCAAACTATATTCAAGCTTATATTTATCAATAAAAATAAAAATATTTTATTTATGTGAGTGTGGTTTTGGATAGATCAAATTTAACCGAGAAAATTTCTTGAAGAGAACTCAGCTTCTTTTTTTTTTTTTTTTTTTAATTTTAATATCAGGGAAGGTAATACTCAACATAAACACACTAGACTACACAACAGGGGGATAATTTTTTCTTTAACATCTCTTATCAAATTGCTGAGACCTCTCACTTTTTACGCTCTTAAAAAAAATAAAAAAATCAACCAAATCACACCTGATTTGAAAAGAGAACTCAACTTTTTATATAGGGAATTAGGCATATATAATAAAATACTGAACAAAGTTTACATATTAGAGCATCCTCAACAATACTTTTAGTCTCACTCCTTATTATAATATAAACAATTTAATTCTCTATTTTAATTTATCTTGAAAATTATGCATACTCCAACAATACTTTCTATTTCACTCTCTATATAATTTTTTATTAATAAAACTTTTTAAGAAAAAATAATGAGAAAAGAGAATAAGAAAGAAGTAAATAAAATAAAGAGAGAAATAATAAAAAATTCTTTAAAAGCTATTTTCTCCCTCCTTAAGTTTAAGGAGAGAGATTGTAGCTCTTAAAAATTTTTAGAGAATGAGGAGTTTTAAGAAGGCTCTTGGAGATGTAATAATTGGACATTTCTTCTAAAATAAAGAAAAAGGACTTACTTAAAAGACTATTAGAGATGCTCTCATGGATAAGAGGCATTATTATATGATTACTACGGCCCATAACATTTAGGCCTTATTACATATTATAAATTTTGCAAGCCCAAATCTATCATCCTTAAAACCCCATGGTTATTAAATTTTAGTAGTCAAAACTCAAAAGTATTGTAATTCAATTGATACTTAAAAAATGTAAAAATGGAAGCTAATGCTCTGATAGTTATTTCATAAACCTAATTTCTACTTTCACTTTGATGGACTGTACCACACTTATAAATTATAAAATTATTAATTAATTTTGAAAATTTTGAAATCGAACATTTCCTTTTAAAGAACCAAAAAAATTGAATGTTTGGTTGGCAAATGACCAAAACATCTTCACAGGAACTTAGTTTAATTCTCTGCATACACTAAACTGAAAAGAGTTGAAGAGCTTACAGGATAAAAAACGTCAACAGCAAAACTTTTCTGTTTTTCTCTATTAGTAAAATAAGAGACAAATAGAGTACTAATTAAGTAGAAACATTATTATCACTAAAACAAAATGATGAAATATTACTTTTCAGGAAAATTTTTAACTACTCTTGGAGTAGCAATCATTTTATACATTAAACTAATTATATATTAGTATTTTAAAATTTTATTACAAAAATATCCATTATTTTATCCAGTGTAAAAATATCAATATCCTACTTATCCATATATATACTTCTCAAATAGCTAAGTTTCATTCAAGTGGGAACAGGAGGCCAGAGCATCTCAAGGCATTAGTTTCAAGTTGTTCCTATTTACTTTGTAGTTTCTACGAAGACCAAAGTCGACTTAACCACACCATTAATTGAATTATTGCAAATCATAATTGTTCAACAAATTTGACTTGGAAAATTGGGGAACTAGAAATAAATGAATATGAGTCAAAGTCTAAATAAAAAGAAAAAAATGGTGTTTCTTACCATGACTTCAAGTCATGATCAATGTTGTTAAAATCATATCGGAGGTTAAATCAGTTTTTTTGTCGGTTTACTATTTGATCGGTTCGATTGATCTAATTTAATTTATTTGACATTTTTTTTTTTAAATTTTTTTTAATTCAAAACGGTGTCATTTTGAAAAAATTCAGTTCGATCGATTACTGATTTTTTTGGTTCGAACCGATTTTTTTGATTGATGATTTATTCGGTTTTTTTATGATTTTAAAATCGAACCAGTGACCGATTCTCAATTTAATCCATCCGACCGGTCAGTTCGGTCCGGTTTTAATAACATGGGTCATGGTTACTTTACTTGAGTTTTCTACTGCACAATATATTGACACCTGTCTTCTAAAAAAACCATGAAAATTAACAATCGGTTTACCCCTTCATAATAAGACAAATTTGAAAAAAAATAAGAGGATAACCTTTTTATTTGAAATTGTGATGATTTCCCGCCGCTTGAAGATGTAGTTCCCGGCCAAGGCAGCTGCATTGCAATTTTTTTTTAACGCAGTAATTACCAAAGCCATCTTTCATTTATTTTTATTAATTTTTTATCATTAATAATCTCAATAACAAAAATTATATATAAAAAAAAACAATATCAAAGAAAAATAAATGTAAAAATTTTACAACGAAATATTAAATAAACTTTTATTTCAAATAAGTTTTTATAATTATATTATCATTTTCTTCAATTTTAAAATTTCTTTGCATTTATATTTGAAAATTTAAATATAAAAAAGGTTTTTAATTTAAACAATTTTGTAAATTTCTGGAAAATTTTGTAAAAAAAAATTCATTTATTGAAAAAGCCTTCAACTTACAAAATAATAGGTAAAATCAGCAATGTTTTGTAAAAACGCACCATATTTTGTAAACCCCTACATGTTACAAAATATTCTATAAAATCTTCATTATTTTGTAAATTTGTGGAGAATTTTGTAAAAAGTGTCATATTTTGTAAACCCTCCAGGTTAAAAATATTGAGGAAAATCTCCATTATTTTGTAAATTAGTTGAGAATTTTGTAAAAAAGTGTCATATTTTGTAAACCCCTCCATGTTACAAAATATTAAGCAAAATTTTCATTATTTCGTAAATTAGTTGAGAATTTTGTAAAAACACACCATATTTTGTAAACCCTTTCATATTACAAAATTCTCTGCAAAATCTCCATTATTTTGTAAATTTGTTGAGAATTTTATATAAAAGTGCAATATTTTGTAAACCCTCCATTTTACAAAATTTTCCGCAAAATCTCCATTATTTTGTAAATTAGTTGATAATTTTGCAAAAAAGTGTCATATTTTGTAAACCCCTCCATATTACAAAATTTTTCACAAAATCTCCATTATTTTGTAAAGTAGTTGAGAATTTTGCAAAAAAAAAATCATATTTTGTAAACCCCTCAATATTACAAAATATTGGGCAAAATCTTTATTATTTTGTAAATTAGTTGAGAATTTTATAAAAACGCGCCATATTTTGTAAATCCCTCAATGTTACAAAATTTTATGCAAAATCTCCATTATTTTGTAAATTTGTTAAGAATTTTGTAAAAAAATTTCATATTTTGTAAACCCCTCTATGTTACAAAATATTAGGCAAAATCCCCATTATTTTGTAAATTAGTTGAGAATTTTGTAAAAACACGCCATATTTTGTAAACCTCTTCATGTTACAAAAATATTCTTCAAAATCTCAATTATTTTGTAAATTAGTTGAGAATTTTGTAAAAAGTTGTCACAGCCCAACTTTGCAATTGTGACGGTCCTAGGACATGGGTAGGCGTAAGGCCACCGAAAGCCCGTAGAACCCTTCTCATCTCGTAATTCCCATAATATCATAACAACTAACTTACTCATCCCAAGATCGGAACCTGAACTCATGCATATACTCATATAACTCTTAGTCACATAATCTCATCCACATACAAACACATATAATCTCATAAAACAGTACATACAAATCATCCATAATTGCCATAAAGGCCAAAAGAATAACTCTCTCTCAATTACACACATGGAGCACTAAAGTGTCTCAATTACATACAAAATAATGGAGAAATTACATTGATCAAATAGGTTCTTTAGGGAGAAAAATGCCTGAAGAACCGAGCTGATAAACTTCTAATCTCCTAAAAAATAGAATCACTAATGAGATAAAGCAGTGAGTAAAGAATATACTACCATACTTGTGATGCTAGGTGGTTCAAGGCTAGCTCACAAGGATGGTAGGGCTCATACTTGACAAATGACTTATAACATATCCATTTAGGCTCATATATCTCGTAATAATCAATACTCATAATATACAAGA
>CATKHJ010306342.1:0-21270 GCA_949750685.1 Vernicia montana
GAATGTAATATATGGCATATTCCTTTATGGATAATGGAATTCCTTTAATGTATGTTATGGATGGTTATAGTATTGTGTTGGGGTTCTGATCCGGGAATCGTATGTGTATGTTTGGTTATAGATTAGTATTGGGTTCTACGGGTTTTCAGTGGCCTTACGCCTACCCATGCCCTAGGACCGTCGCGACTCGGTAAGCCGGGTCGGGTCATGACACTTTAGAATCAGGACAATTGGGATTGTATAGCTCAAGTTATGGTAGTAACAAGGGGATTGACTAGATTAGAATCAATAATTTGATTCTTTAATTTTTATGTTGTAATGGATTTGTTTATAAGAATTTAAACCTAATACATGTGCATATTATATGTAGAAGGCTTAGAGGACCAGATTGGAGTGGAAAATTTCAAAAGAGAAGAGAATCCTAATATTGAACAATATAAATTTATTAAAGAAAGCAATTGAAAATGTGAGCACATACTAAGCTGTTATGCATATTGCTTGTACATTGCTTCCATTGTATCCTCAATTTTAATTGTTCTTTGATTATCCATGATGAACCACATCTACCATTCATTGAAATCCAACCCTAATCACATTGATAAACAATGGTACTCGATAATTGTTGAACATTTCTAAATTGAATCTCTAATTTTACCAATTGTATAATGTTGATGAACCAAATTGATATAGATGAATTATGTTGCCACAACAAAAATTCCTTTTTTTTGGTGAGGGGATCACCGGACTTTGTGCACAGTGAATTTGGACCTTGCTAGGAGGTATTTGAACGCCCTAACCACAAGGTCTAGCTAACCTTGTATTCTAATTTATCATTGGAAATTTGTGGTTCCGCAGTACTATATTATATGAGACATGTGAATTTAATTCACCGTAAATTTGTAATAATTTATGCTATACCTCTAACTGTGAATTCGTCATTACATCTCGATCATACATTGATTTCTTTATTAATCACACGAACCTAATTGGTACCTAACCGATGTACATGCTAGTTTAGTATGTATTCACTGGGATTTTTTCTCACTCCCCCTCCCAATTTTTTTTTTACAGGACTAGTGATTAATCAGTGCAACTCAAGTTTCATTATCCGCTTGAAGCTACGAGTCAATGTAAAGGAAATAAATTAAAGAAAATATATTACATTCTAATAATTGTATAACTAGTGGTAAGAGAATATATGTAGTTGAAATTAGTGTGATGTCTAGATGCTCCATGGTACCCAAGTTTTCGAATTTGGTGGTATAAATTATTTAGTATGTATAATAATGCTAGTGGACAATTTAATATAAATAATTTGTATAAATGTAGTCAATTATTGATGTGTGAGATTAACCTTGAAAATAAACCATTGTTTATGAGAAAAATATTGGGAGGATTTGTATTGACTGTGAAGTTGGGGATGTAAAGGAGAAAATTATTAGAAGTGTACTTTGCTTGCAGGTTTCGTATCCTGGGAAAGTGGTATGTACTGTCGGTATACTGCCGGGATTATACTGGTTTCCCAAGGTAATTGGGTTCTATGGGTTTTCGGGGGCTTTAGGCTTACCTATGCCCTAGGACCATTATATCCCAAAAAGTGGGATGTGACAATTATCAACGGAATGCTGCAAAAATATATATATTGGTATTTTTCGACGGAAGCTTGTCGGTATTTACCGACTATATATTTCGGTCGGTGTTATATGGCAGGAAGAAGTGGCGCGTGTATTTGCCGATATTTTAGTGACCGTTTACCGATATATAGTATATCTAAATACAAGCGCGCAAATTTGGCGCTCATTAATTTCTTTACTGACGGAATTATCGATGGATTGTCACGTGGCATAAGTAATTCTGTTGATATGTTAATTACATAGAATTTATACAGTTTAATTGGTATACCGACGAGATTACTCATGCCACATGACAATCCATTGGTAAATAGGTATTATAAACCGCCCTAAACCTTTCTTCTTCCTTCTCTCTTTTTCTCTCTTTCCCATCCGGTCTTCTATGCTCTCTATTTCTCCGTCTGCTCTCTGTTTCTCTAGTCGTCGTCTAGCCGCCATCTAGACGTATGCCCGTTCATCATCGCTCAGTTTTTTTTTAATTTTTATTTTTTTGAAGTTTAAATGGTTTTTGTTAATTTGATGTATTTTTGTTAATTATTTGTACAGTCATAAATTTTTGTGGGTAATTTGTAAAATTTTATTAATTTGTTCAATTTGTATTTTTTATTAATTTATAAATTTTATGTAATTTTGTTAATCTATATTTTTGTTAATTTATTTTATTAATTTGTTGAATTTGTATTATTTTTGTTGATTTTTTGGAATTTGTTATTGCTATGTTTTTTAATTACCGTTTTGTAATTGTTTGGAAATAAATATGTATCAAAATTTTATATATATATATATTTTTTTTGTGTCTATTCGTAATTTATTAAAATTTGTATATATGAAATATGAATGTATTCGTAATTTAATTTTTATGTAATTGTGTATATTCTTGTAATTTAGTGTGTATATGAATAATTATATGTATAAGTTGGAATGCTTTTGTTAATTTTCTATATTTTGTTGTTAATTTTATGTATTTTTTTGTAATATGAATTTGTTTTTTTAATTTTTTGTAATTTGTTAATTTTATAATTTTTTTAGATTTTTTTTGTTGATTTTTTGAAATTTGTATAATGTTGTATATATGGAATATGTATGTAATTTTTATGGACATGTAATTTATTTTCTATGTAATTGTGTATATTTTTGAAATTTTGGGATTTTTACATAGTAATTGTTACTTTCGATTTTTTAATTGGTTTGTAATTTTATTTCAGTTTCGTTTGATTTTTTTTCTTGTTAAATTTGAATACAACAATAGTTATCATCTATAAGAATGGCACCTTACAAAGCATTGTATGGTAGAAAATGTCGATCTCCAATATGTTGGACGGAGGTTGGCGATAAGTATCTCGAAGCACCTGACATGGTAAAGGAAGTCACTGAAAAAGGTAAAGGTTATCCAGAAGAGACTAAAACCTACTTTTAGTCATCATAAAAGCTATGTTGATCCTAAGAGGAAGGATATTCAGCTTGCGGTGGGGGACCATGTATTCTTGAAAGTTTCTCCTATGAAAGAAGTAATGAGATTCGACAAGAAGGGAAAGTTATCTCCTCGATTTATCAGACTTTTTGAGATTCTTAGTAGGTTGGAGAAGTTTCATATAAGTTAGAACTGCCTCCTACAATGGAGCATATACATCCAGTTTTCATATGTCGATGTTGAGGAAGTATGTATCTGATCCTTCGTACGTATTGCAACCACAACTTATTGAGGTTGATAGAAACCTTTCCTATGAATAAGTTCCAATTGCCATTTTAGACCGACAAGTAAAGAAGCTGAGGAATAAGGAGGTACCAACAGTAAAAGTCTAATTGCGTAACCACAACGTGGAGGAATGCACATGGGAAAGTGAAAACAATATGCTTCAGAGGTATCCGCACTTGTTTCAAACATAGCAAGTAAGTTCTTTAAAATTCGCGGATGAATTTTCCTAAGGGGGTAGAATGTAATACCCAAGGTTTCCATATCTCATTAGAGTTATGATAATGCCATAGAATATAAAATTTAGGGATAATGTGACAATAAAATAGTGATGAGATAAAAAGGATCTCTTTTGATACTAAAAGTATTGTTTGTTTACTTTTTTTAAAGTATGAATGTTTATATGTATTTTATTGAATTAATTAAGGTAATGTGACTATGTTTTGAGTGTGTAATGATATGGGAAAGTAGGAATTAAAATGCCAACTGAAAGGAAAGAAAGATAGTTACGAAAAAATTCTAAGTTCAAAAAATGCGTACGGGTGGGCTTGTTAATGGGGCTTTAGACTCAAGGCCCAAACCCATGGAATGGTCGTGTAATGGCCCAACTATATATTAGCCTTCTATATAGTAAGTATAGATGAATGATGTATGTGAGTTGTCGTGCTATGAGATTATGAGTGAATTTTTCGCGATCTAAGTCAAGTGAGTTCCAAGTGTTGTAATGGATTGAATTGGAAATGCAAGGATACTGCAATACCCAAGTTCATATAGATTTCTTGTTGATCATAAGTATAAGTCTTAGTTCATGCATATGAATGAATAAGGATTGAATTTCTTAAGGATTAAAGGTTAATTTGATAACTGGGACTACAGGACATAAATCGCGCTCGCGATAAAGAAGTCGCGACTGCAACAGAGAGTTGCGACCGCGACCTTGGACGTGAAGCCGGCTGCAAACCTCTTTGCCTGAATTTGAGAATTTGGCTGAAAGAGAATCGTGATCGCTACTTATGTGTAGCGACCGCGTATGAACCCTCAATTTTGCACCCTTAAGATGCTGCTGCAACTTGACACCTGCTAAATCAACAAGGAGACTGACACTTTTTTAATCCTGACCGGAATTTCTGTATGAGACAGCACTTTCCCAAAACTAACCAAATTTTCCTCAAAACTGACTGCCAATCTATCCAATAATTAATTTTAGATCCACAAACATTGACCGGTAATTTTTAAGACTTCAGAATACCTCAAAAACTGACCCGAAAACAGAACTGGAGGACAAAAGGCACGGAGCCTGAGGCAGCTCGCGAAAGTCCGCGAGCTATGCCCGCGCATCCGCCAGGTAGTCTCATGGACTCTGTGAGATACGACGGCGGACGCGTGACAAGTGCGAAAAGCACTATGTTTTAGCCCTTGTTCTTATTGTTTTTATGCTTTAAATTGAGTTTAACTTGTTTGTTCAAGTGTTTTCACAGTTCTTTTAGTTAATCCAGCTCAAAATGAAGCTAGAAACTGATTATGACTCAGAATAGTAAAGATGCAAGCCGAAATTGCTGACTTTTGGAAGAAATTGGGTGGCCACGACTGAAGCCACAACTGAAATTTTAGTGGTGTGATAAGAAGAAATTAGAAAAACATCCAGTAACCTCCCAGGGGTGAAGGCACGACTGAGATTTCACCCGTGGGAAAGTAACCCTAGACGTTGCCACAACTGGAACTCCAGTCGTGGGGCCACCTGTGTGATGGTAATGTCTCAATATTATAAAAATCAGATCTGACAGAGATAAAAAAAAATATATAGAGAGAAGTTCCTAGGTTTTTGAGATTGAGATCAGAGAAAAAAGAGATGACTAAAATTACACTTGGATTGAAGATTGAAGATCGAAGAACAAGATTCCTCTGTATTTTCTCCATGAATTGTTTGGGATTTCTTACTTCTTTATTTCTTTTTTTAACCTCGATGTGAAGCATGAAATAATCTTTTTTCTATTTGGGTATTGATGAACCCTAGAACCTGTTGTGTGGATTGAATCACTTTGTATTCAATTAAATCATTACGTGGGTTGTTTTATCTCTATGATTAATTTTGCTTAACTTCCAATTGATAATTGCATGCTTGTTAATTGGGTATTAATTTCATATAATTATCTAGAGATAGCTTTATGTGAATTGATCTCTCATAGAGATTGAGAGTTGATTGGGGCACTAGAGATAGGTCTACAAGGCTTCTTTGGTAAATAATTCCTTGAATCTAATGCAGAACCTAATTGAGTTTACTTGAGAAGAGATTCCTTGCATTCCTTTAGGAACTAGGGATTTAATCACTCGAGAGAGGTTTTTATCTAATTCAGCAGAATGCCAACTCAACTTAAGGAATGAATTTGATTGACATGTGAATCATGATATACAACTAGGGGTTAAGAGGAATCAATACCTGAATAGGTCTTCACCATTGATTTCATTTCCTTTATCTTTGAAATCTTTTATCTCAAGTAAATTTTAATTTAGTTTACATTTAATTTTAATCATTTTCTCAATACACAAATTTGATTAACTAGACATTAGCGGACATATGAGATGGTACTTACACTAAGTCCCTAGTGGAACGATATTCTACTCATCATTTTATTACTTGAATGATCTGTACACTTTGCCGTGATCAAGTTTTTGGCGCCGTTGCCGGGGACTATAGAGTAATATTAGCAATATAGTTGAAGCTAGTGATTTAGTTTTTATTTTTATTTTGTTATTTAATTTTTCTTTTAGTTGTGATTTGTTTTTCAAGTGCTCTGTTCTGTGTATGACTAGAGCTAGTTCCTCAAATTTACTCGCTTTAGATCCAGAATTAGAAAAGACTTTAAGGAATAAGAGAATAGAGGAAAGGGAACTAGTTTTTTCCGAAAGGGTGGCAAACACTGAGAATCTAGAGGTTGAAAAAATGAAAAATCCAGAGGTTGGGCGTACAGAAGGGGCAGAGACAGAAGTAGAGGTATAGAAAGAGATGGAAGATCCACCAGTTCCTCCTTGAACTATGCAAGAGTATACACAGCCTACACTTAATAGGGCTGCATCTAGTATTACAAGACCAACTATTGCTGCAAACAATTTTGAGATTAAGCCTAACATCATACAGATGGTGCAAAATTTTTGTCAATTCGATGGATTTCCATATGAAGATCCCAATACTCATCTGGATAATTTCTTTGAGATCTGCGATACATTCAAAATAAATTGGGCTTCAGATGGTGCAATCAGACTGAGGTTGTTTCCTTTTTCATTAAAGGATAGACCAAAGAGATGGTTAAAATCATTTCCTCTAGGCACTTTCACTACCTGGAATCAACTTGCAGAGAAGTTCTTGGAGAAGTACTTTCCACCTTCTATGACAGCTAAATTAAGGAATGATATCTCAAGCTTCCTTCAAAATGATAATGAAACTCTGTATGATTCTTGGGAGAGGTTTAAAGACCTGCTTCGGAGTTGCCCACATCATGAACTCCCTTTATGGTTACAAATTCAGACATTTTACAATGGTCTGAACTATGGGAGCAAGCAATCTATCAATGCAGCAGTAGGTGGATCAATTAATAATAAAACTCTAGAGCAAGCCATGGACCTAATCAAAGATATGGCTTTGACCAGTTATCAATGGCAATCTCCTAGAAATCATGAGAGGGCAGGAGGAGGAAGTGGAGTACATCAAGTGGATCCTATAGTTGCCTTGACTGCTCAGGTATAAGCTATGGGCAGGAGAATGGATTCCTTTACTGCAGCTTCATCTGGAAAACAAACGCAGGTTATGTTTTGTGATTGGTGTGGGGGAGGACACTAGAGTCAAGATTGCTAGAATGGTAATACTTTTGCCAAGTCGAAGCAGGTATAATATATGGGAAATGCTCCGAGATAGCAAAACAACCCTTACAGTAGTACATACAATCCTAGGTGGAGGAATCACCCTAACTTTTCTTGGAATAATCAGAGTAATCAAAGACCTCCACCATTAGGACTTCAACAGAATTAGCATCAACAAATTGCTCCTCCTAGAAAGAGTAATTTGGAGGACATGATGGAAAAGTTTGTCTCAGCTTCTGAAACACGGTTCCAAGCTACTGAGACAACTCTTAGGAATTAGCAAGCTTCTATCCATAACCTTGAGAACCAAGTGGGTCAAATTTCAAAGATACTCAGTGAAAAACCCCAGGGAAGCTTGCCTAGCAATACAGAGGCAAATCCTAGGAAGCAACTCAAGGTCATCACCTTGAGGAGTGGAAAACAATTGGGAACCAGTGAAAAAGAAGAAGAGGTAGATACCCAGGCTGAGGAAGTTGAAAAAATTGCAAATGAGGAGAGGGAAGAACTGGGTGAAGAGGCTAGAGCTAAAAAATAAGAGAAAGAAACACAAAAGTCTACCCCAGTTGTGAGAGAATACAAACCGCATGTCCTATATCCAGTGTGGTTACAAAAAGATAAAATGGATGCACAATTCGATAAGTTTCTTAAACTTTTTAAGCAATTACATATTAACATACCATTTGTGGAAGCTCTTTCGCAGATGCCCAAGTATGCCAAGTTCTTAAAGGAGCTCCTCTCTAACAAGAGGAAGCTAGAAGAAGTGTCAATGGTGCACTTGTCAGAGGAGAGTTCAACCATTATTCAGAGAAGGCTACCAAAGAAGCTAAAAGACCCAGGGAGTTTTACTATACCTTGTCTCATTGGTAGTCTAGGGATTGATAATGCATTGACTGATTTGGGGGCTAGCATTAGTATGATGCCCTATAAATTGTTTAAGCAATTAGGTCTAGGTGAACCTAAGCCAACACATATGAGCATTCAGTTAGTAGATAATTCTGTATTATACCCTAAGGGTATAATTGAGGATGTGTTGGTAAAGGTAAATGAATTTATATTTCTAGTTGATTTTGTGATCATGGACATGGATGAGGGAGTTGATGTTTCTCTCATCCTGGGTAGACCCTTTCTTGCTACAGCTAGAGCCATCATTGATGTTTATGATGGTAAGCTTATTCTTAGGGTAGGAGATGAAAAAGTTTGCTTTCAGATTCCTAATGCCATAAAACACTCACTTGCATTTGATGACTTGGATTCTTGTGATGATATTTTTGAACATGAAACTGTGAATTTTATTTCTTCTATTGTCTCTGAGGATTCCCTTGAGTTATGTTTGGTGCAGGAACAGGAAAAGATAGAAGCATCGAAGGCTATTGATCAACTAACTTATCTTAAAGCTAGCAAATCAGGCAGAAGCCGGGCATTTGAGTTTATTAAAATGCCCAAAGAAGAAAGAATGAAGCCTTTAATTGATGATCCACCAACTTTGGAGCTCAAACAACTCCCTTCCCATTTGGAATATGCATTTCTAGTGGAAGATTCAAAACTTTCGATAATTATGAATGCGAAGCTGTCAGAAAAGCAAAAAATTAGATTGCTAGAAATGTTAGGAAGGAGGAAAAGAGCTATTGCATGAAAAATTGCTGATATAAAAGGTATTAGCCCTTCTTTTTGCACTCATAAGATCCTGATGGAGGAGTTTAAAATAGTGGTACAACCTCAAAGGTGCCTTAATCCAAATATGAAAGAGGTAGTGAAGAAATAGGTGATTAAGCTTCTCGATGCAGGCATCATCTACCCCACATCAGATAGCTCATGGGTAAGCCCAATTCAAGTTGTGCCAAAGAAAGGTGGCATGATGGTAGTAGCAAATGAAGAGAACAAGCTGATCCCAACAAGAACAGTAACAGGGTGGAGAGTTTGCATAGACTACAGGAAGCTAAATGATGCCACAAGGAAATATCATTTTCCTTTGCCATTCATTGATCAGATGCTTGAGCGACTCTCAGGGCATCAGTTCTACTATTTCCTAGATGGCATGTCAGGCTATTTTCAAATTCCAATAGCCCCTAAAGATCAAGAGAAGACTACATTCACATGCCCATATGGAACTTTTGCCTACAGGAGGATGCCATTCGGTTTATGCAATGCACCAACTACATTTCAGAGGTGCATGGTAGCCATATTTGATGATTTAGTGGAAGACATTGTGGAAGTCTTCATGGATGACTTTTCTGTACAAGGGGATTCTTTCTATCAGTGTTTGGTGAACCTTGAGAGAGTGCTTGTCAGGTGTGAAGAGACTAATCTAGTGCTGAATTGGGAGAAATGCCACTTTATGGTACAAGAAGGTATAGTTTTAGGCCACAAGATTTCTACAAACGGTATTGAAGTGGATTTGGCTAAAATTGAAACGATTGAGAAATTGCCACCTCCGTCTTCTGTTTAGGCAATCAAAAGTTTCCTTGGTCATGCTGGTTTCTATAGAAGATTCATCAAAGACTTCTCTAAGATTTTAAGGCCTTTGACTAAGCTACTTGAGGACACTGAATTTGTTTTTGATGAGGAATGTCTAACTTCTTTTACTACTTTGAAGACCAAACTCATCAATGCACCTATTATGGTAGCACCATATTGGAGCCTACCCTTTGAGCTCATGTGTGATGCGAGTGACTTCGCAGTTGGAGCAGTATTAGGGCAAAGGAAAGACAAGCATTTTCAACCCATTTACTATGCCAGCAAGACTATGACAGATGCTTAAGTCAACTACACTACCACAGAGAAAGAGTTGCTAGCAGTTGTATTTGCTTTTGACAAGTTTCGATCTTACTTAATCTTGTCAAAAGTGATTATTTACACTGATCATTCGGTATTGAGGTACTTGTTTTCTAAAAATGATGCAAAGCCAAGGTTGATAAGATGGGTCCTGCATTTACAAGAATTTGATTTGGAGATTCGAGACAAGAGGGGTGCAAAAAATCTTACAGTAGATCACCTTTCGCGTCTTGAAAATCCACAGTTAGTAAAACTTCAAGAGGAGAACATTGATGATTATTTTCCAGATGAACGATTATACGCCATGGTAAGTAAGGTAAGTACTTCACATTTCGATATTCCATGGTTCGCTGATATTGTAAATTATCTTGTTGCAAGGGAACTCCCAAAAGACTTTTCATTTGAACAAAAGAAAAAGTTCTTTTCTGACCTTAAATATTATTTTTGGGAGGACCCTTTTCTGTTCAAAATTTATGCTGACAGGGTCATCAAAAGATGTGTTGCATAGCCGAAAACGGCAAATATTTTGGACCACTGTCATAATGGACCAACTGGAGGGCATTTGGGACCCAGTAGAACAACACAAAAAGTACTTGAATCAGGGTTCTATTGGCCAACATTGTTCAGAGATAGCCACAGTTTCGTGCAGAGGTACGACCGCTACCAAAGGTCAGGTAATATTTCTGCCCGAGATGAGATGCCTCAAAATGGCATTTTAGTATATGAGATTTTTGACATTTGGGGCATTGATTTTATGGGACCTTTTCCTACATCCTTTGGTAATAAATATATACTTGTGGCTGTAGATTATGTGTCCAAATGGGTGGAGGCTCAAGCCTTACCCATAAATGATGCTAGGGTCGTGGTCAAGTTTCTAAAGAAATTATTTTCTAGGTTTGGTACACCAAAGTCTATAATCAGTGATAGGGGCACCCATTTCTGTAACACACAACTGGAGAAAGTTTTCAAAAGATTTGGTGTTACCCATAGGTTGGCTACCCCCTATCACCCCCAGACAAGTGGCTAAGTAGAGAATACAAATAGGGAGCTTAAGCGTAGTCTCAAGAAGACTATACAGCGTTCTAGGAAGGATTGGTCTGAAAAATTAGATGACGTTTTATGGGCTTACAGAACTACATATAAGACTCCTTTAGGGACTACACCTTTTCGGCTAGTATATGGAAAATCTTGCCATTTACCTGTTGAAGTTAAGCACAAGGCCTATTAGGCTATTAAACAGATTAACCTTGATCTAGTTGTTGCAATTGAAAAGAGAAACTTACAGGTAAACGAGTTAGATGAGTGGAGGTTGCAAGCTTATGATAATGCTAGAATGTATAAGGAGAGAACCAAGCAATGGCATGATGCTCGCATCAAACAGGGAAGGCAGTTTCATGTTGGAGACCAGGTTTTGTTGTACAACTCTAGGCTCAGGCTTTTTCTTGGTAAGCTTAAATCACGGTGGTCCGGTCCTTTTATTGTCAAGCACGTTTTTCCTTATAGCACGGTTGAATTGACTCATCCTGAAAAGGGAGATTTTAAAGTGAACGGACAGAGACTGAAGCTTTGTCTCGGAGGTGAGGTAAAAGAGGCTAAGGAGATTTTGTATCTCCAGGATTAGGATGAGAAATCATTCCTTAACGTCCAGCTAAGAAGGCGTTAAAGAAGCGCTTGGTGGGATGCAACTCACTATTCTATTTAATTATATTTCCTTTAATTTCTTTATTAATATTATTTTTATCTCTAAAAAAAAAAGAGTGTGGATGACACAACTGGAATCTCAGCTGAGTTTCCAGTCGTGTGATAAGGGTACATTTTTTTAGGCAGTAGCATCACACGAGTGGAACCACGCCTAAGTTTCCACTCGTGTGATAAGGAGAATTACAAGTATTAGGAAGTAGCTTGCCACCTGTGGAGCCACGACTGAAACCTCAATCGTGCCTCATCTTCGTACTCCCACATTTGAAATTCAAACGTGGCCATGATTGAAATTTCAGTCGTGGGTCCACACGTGCCAGCGATTGCCTATATATAAAACTGAAAATTTTCAGTTTATTCCCATTCACCCACATCCCTCTCTCAAATTTCTTTCATCTTTTCTCTCTCTCACGCAAAGTCACACACCCATTCCTTTTCAAGCAATTTTGACCTAGAGGAGGCCAGTTTCAAGTATTTTTTTTGCACACTCACACACTCTCTCCTTCTCTGAATCGTCTCTGCTAGTCAAAGGTTTGCATTTCTAATTGTTCTATATTTTCTTTCTCATATTTCTTGTTTTACACTCATCTTCATTTGGGCTATTTTTTGAAATACATGTATTGGATTGAATATGTTAATTTTCTAAATTTGGGTTGAGCAATATATATATATAATCTATGTTCTAATGAGAGAAAGAGCATGCCTATGGGAATTTTATTTGTTTGGATGGTCTTTGAGTGATAAATCATGAAATTAGGAGTGTGTTTTGCATTTCAATCATTTGCATTTGGGTTGGGTTGTGTTGAATGCTTAATGTTATTTGATTTTTCTTTGTTTTCCCATTGATGGGTTGTGTGATTTTATTGATTATCTTTGTTCGAATTTTTTTGGGAATCAGATTTTTATGGCGTTATAATGCCAAAATTTTCACTCAATTGATGAAACTTTTCCTATTGTTTTGGTGTTTGGGTTGGCCTTTGTTGTTTTATTTTGCAGTTATGGGTCCCAAAAAGTCATCGATAAGAGCTACCAAATTGCCGGCCAAGCAGGTTAGAGGGGAAAGCAGTTCTCGTGATCCCCCACCAGCAGCAGCTCCTCACATTTCTTTTAATCCCAACCATATTTGTGTTCAGTTTATAGACAAGGAGTCTCGCGCTCGTTTTGAGCAATTGGCTAACAAAGAATTTGAGGCTACACGGAGGATTGATTGGGATTTTCTGCAGCAAATTGGTATTGATGGGGATCTTCGGTGATGGACCTCACAGTCGGGCTGGAAAGGATTGTTTGAGATAATGGAGCCTGCATATAGAGAGCTGACACTCAAGTTATATTGCTCCTTGCGAGTTGATCTCAAAGTGGTATCAGTCAGGAAGAAGATGATGCAATTCAGATTAGGCACCCAGTCATTTAAGATAAGTGTCAATGACTTGGCTGTGGCCATGGGTTTATATACAGAGGAAGAGCTACAGACCGAGGTATATCATGAGACCCCTGTTGGATTTCCAAATGATAACGTCCCTAATCAGGTGTGGGATAAATTTGCTCCGAAGGGTAGGAGATTCGATGCTTCGGTCTTTAAGGCATCACAATTTTCTTCATTCAGTCTGCGAGTTTTGCACTTTCCACTGA
Source organism: Vernicia montana (assembly GCA_949750685.1). Taxonomy (NCBI): domain Eukaryota; kingdom Viridiplantae; phylum Streptophyta; class Magnoliopsida; order Malpighiales; family Euphorbiaceae; genus Vernicia; species Vernicia montana. The sequence goes on from CATKHJ010306342.1 coordinate 13,279, forward strand.
CAAAAACCATTTTTGGCAGATGAGACAGTGGTGGGGCTGTGACCAGACAAGAGTTATTCTATTTGATGTGCATGGTTGAGGACCAACGGTGCAATGTGGCTCATTCTTTGATGAGATTCTTTGATGATCAATCTAAGAAAGGTAAGACTGGAGCTTTGATTGGGGGTATTTACATCACCAAGCTAGCTTAGCGCTTGGGTGTTTTTGATCACTTACCTCAAATGACATTAGACGGCATGCCTAAGCTGATAAGTTATGCCACATTGTTGAGAATGGACAAGACGAAGAGCTTTATGCCAGCCGTAGCCCCTACACCAGCTTCAGAGCCCACCATTGATACTTCTGCCCAGCCTTCTTCCAATGCTGGACCTTCCACTACTGCCAGGCCATCTTCCTCCTCAGCTTTCCTCATTCTAGTGTGACTCCATTCTGAGATTGGATGTCCTACATGGGGACTGAGGAGGAGGAGGATAGGAAGCCCATAGACTTTGAGCGCCAAATATACAGGTTAGAGAGGACTATGACAAGTCTACAGGTTCAACAGAACAAACTCCTCACTAACCAAAATTAAATCCTGAGCTTGTTACATCGCCAGCAGGCCACCCTTGATTTTGAGGTATAGAGCAGAGCATGGCTTAAGCAGTCCATGCTAGATTATTAGGTCACTCAAGGGTATATACCTCCTGGGCCACCACCGCAGCCAGCACAGAATCAGGATCTGGTTCATGCCACCCAGATGATGGCGAGGGGATTGATATCTCTGATGACGCCATGGATGATTGATCTTTTTATGCATTATCTTACTTTTCTTCTTTTGGTTATTTTATTTTATTTTCTTTATGGATGACTGTACTGCATATTTATTTTACTACTTCTTTTTCTTTTTCTTCTTCTCTTCTTTTATTTTTGGTTTGATCACTGTTATTATTTTTGTTTATCTTTTTTCTTTTTTTAAGCGAACTATTACTTTTTTTGAGATGGCATGGAATCTGGACCACTATTTCTCCCAGCTATAGTCCTGCCATGGCAGTTTTTCTCTCTCTTTTTCTCATTTTTCATTCCTTGATTGTTACACATTGAGGGCAATATGTAATTCAAGTGTGGGGGAGGGACTGTTTGAGCATTAATGCATGCATTTTATTTTGATTATTGTCTGAATTGCCTGATCAACAAATTGAATCTTCATAATTAGTATAACATAAAGTTTATTCCTTTAGTTGATGACTTGCTTATGGTTAAATGGTGGTAATTTGTTGAGGCACAACTTGATTGAGTTGATCTTTCTTTAAGAATCCAATTTGGTAGTTTTTTTTCTAAGATTTTGTTTTGACAACATTTTACAAATTCTAAATTTTGGAACTTTAGTTACATTTGTGAGCACAAGAATTTTCATAGTGTTTAGTTTTACCAAGTGGAAATCCTATATATCTTAGGTTGCATGTTTTCATCCTCAATTGAATTGCTATGATTAAAAAAAAAAAACATAAGGAGCTTTGAAAATTTAGAATCTATTCCGCTGTTTTCAACTCTTTTAGAAACATAAGGGTTGAGATCAAGAATAGTGCTAGTAGCCATTTGAATTTTGATCTTAGCTGAGTAACCGGGGACCGGCATCACAAATGTTTGCCTTCGCGTCAAAAGGCTAGTGTCAGTTCAAACAAGTCGGGCTCCTTAAAAGCGCATATATGAGAAGTGATATTATTGGGGATGATCATGCACCTAGGAGAAAATTTTTATCTCTGACTGCTATGCTTAAAATTTGCACTTTTTGAAATAGTTGCTCACATTTGTAACTCTTGCATTCAAATATTAGAAAATTGTTCATAAATGCATCTTAGTTTGGTTATCATTTTAGAGGATTTTTTATTGATCATTGATTTTGAGCTATGCGGATTCTAAGTTGCCTGCCGTTAACTATTTGATTGTTGTTAATTTTAGGGGGATTCTATGTCTTTGATTTTTGCTTTGATTCAGTTTGCTTGAGGACAAGCAAACACTCAAGTATGGGGGAATTTGATAAGTGCGGAAAACACTATGTTTTAGCCCTTGTTCTTATTGTTTTCTATGCTTTAAATTGAGTTTAACTTGTTTGTTCAAGTGTTTTCACAGTTCTTTTAGTTAATCCAGCTTAAAATGATGCTATGAACCGATTATGACTCAGAATAGTGAAGATCCAAGCTGAAATTTCTGACTTTTGGAAGAAATTGGGTGGCCACAACTGAAGCCACAGCTGAAATTTCAGTGGTGTGATAAGAAGAAATTAGAAAAAACATCCAGTAGCCTCCTACGGGTGAAGGCACGACTGAGATTTCACCCGTGGGAAGTAACCCTAGACGTTGCCATGATTGGAACTCCAGTCGTGGGGCCACTTGTGTGATGGTAATGTCTCAATATTATAAAAATCAGATCTGACAGAGATAAAAAAAAAATGTAGAGAGAAGTTCCTAGGTTTTTGAGATTGAGATCAGAGAAAAAAGAGAGAACTAAAATTACACTTGGATTGAAGATTGAAGATTGAAGAACAAGATTCCTCTGTATTTTCTCCATGAATTGTTTGGGATTTCTTACTTCTTTATTTCTTTCTTTAACCTCGATATTTAGCATGAACTAATCTTTTTTCTATTTGGGTATTAATGAACCCTAGAACCTGTTGTGTGGATTGAATCACTTTGTATTCAATTAAATCATTCTGTGAGTTGTTTTATCTCTAGCTTAACTTCCAATTGATAATTGCATGCTTGTTAATTGGGTATTGATTTCATATAATTGTCTAGAGATAGCTTTATGTGAATTGATCTCTCATAGAGATTGAGAGTTGATTGGGGCACTAGAGATAGGTCTACAAGGCTTCTTTGGTAAATAATTCCTTAAATCTAATGCAGAACCTAATTGAGTTTGCTTGAGAAGAGATTCCTTGCATTCCTTTAGGAACTAAGGATTCAATCACTCGAGAGAGGTTTTTATCTAATTCAGTGGAATGCCAACTCAACTTAAGGAATGAATTTGATTGACATGTGAATCATGATATACAACTAGGGGTTAGGAAGAATCAATACCTGAATAGGTCTTCACCATTGATTTCATTTCCTTTATCTTTGAAATCTTTTATCTCAAGTAAATTTTAATTTAGTTTACATTTAATTTTAATCATTTTCTCAATACACAAATTGGATTAACTAGACTTTAGCGGACATTTGAGCTGGTACTTACACTAAGTCCCTAGTGGAATGATATTCTACTCATTATTTTATTACTTGAATGATCGGTACACTTTAACGTGATCAAGTCTTTGGCGCCGTTGCTGGGGACAATAGAGTAATATTAGCAATATAGTTGAAGCTAGTGATTTAGTTTTTATTTTTATTTTGTTATTTTTTTTTCTTTTAGTTGCAATTTGTTTTTCAGGTGCTCTATTTTGTGTATGACTAGAGATAGTTCCTCGAATTTACTCGCTTTAGATCCAGAGTTAGAAAAGACTTTGAGGAAGAAGAGAAGAGAGGAAAGGGAACTAGTTTTTGCCGAAAGGGTGGCAAACACTGAGAATCTAGAGGTTGAAAACATGGAAAATCTAGAGGTTGGGTGTACAGAAGGGGCAGAGACAGAAGTAGAGGTACAAAAAGAGATGGCAAATTCACCAGTTCCTCCTCAAACTATGCAAGAGTATGCACGCCCTACACTTAATGGGGCTGCATCTAGTATTACAAGACCAGCTGTTGCTGCAAATAATTTTGAGATAAAGCCTAACATCATACAGATGGTGCATAATTTTTGTCGATTCGATGGATTTCCATATGAAGATCCCAATACTCATCTAATAATTTCTTTGAGATCTACGATACATTAAAAATAAATGGGGCTTCAGATGATGCAATCAAACAGAGGTTGTTTCCTTTTTCATTAAAGGATAGACCGAAGAGATAGTTAAAATCATTTCCTCTAGGCACTTTCATTACCTAGAATCAACTTGCAGAGAAGTTCTTGGAGAAGTACTTTCCACCTTCCAAGACAGCTAAATTAAGGAATGATATATCAAGCTTCCTTCAAAATGAGAATGAAACTCTGTATGATTCTTGGGAGAGGTTTAAAGACCTGCTTCGGAGTTGCCCACATCATGGACTCCCTTTATGGTTACAAATTCAAACATTTTACAATGGTCTGAACTATGGGAGCAAGCAATCTATCAATGCAGCAGCAAGTGGATCAATTAATAATGAAACTCCAAAGCAAGCCATGGACCTAATCGAAGATATGGCTTTGACCAATTATTAGTGGAAATATCCTAGAAATCATAGGAGAGCAAGAGGAGGAAGTGGAGTACATCAAGTGGATCCTATAATTGCCTTGACTGCTCAGGTAGAAGCTATGGGCAGGAGAATGGATTCCTTTACTGCAGCTTCATCTGGAAAACAAGCACAGGTTATGTTTTGTGATTAGTATGGGGGAGGACACCAGAGTCAAGATTGCCAGAATGGCAATACGTTTGCCAAGTCTGAGCAGGTAGAATATATGGGAAATGCTCCGAGACAACAAAACAACCCCTACAGTAGTACATACAATCCTAGGTGGAGGAATCACCCTAACTTTTCTTGGAATAATCAGAGTAATTAGAGACCTCCACCACCAGGATTTCAACAGAATCAGCATCAACAAATTGCTCCTCCTAGGAAGAGTAATTTGGAGGACATGATGGAAAAGTTTATCTCAGCTTCTGAAACACGGTTCCAAGCTATTGAGACTGCTCTTAGGAATCAACAAGCCTCTATCCACATCCTTAAGAACCAAGTGGGCCAATTGCAAAGATACTCAGTGAAAGACCCCAGGGAAGCTTGCCTAGAAATACAAAGGCAAATCCTAGGGAGAAACTCAAGGTCATCACCTTGAGGAGTGGAAAACAGTAGGGAACTAGTGAAAAAGAATAAGAGGTAGAGACCTAGGCTGAGGAACTTGAAAAAGTTGCAAACGAGAAGAGGGAAGAACTGGGTGAAGAGGCTATAGCTGAAAAAGAAGAGAAAGAAACACAAAAGTCTACCCTAGTTGTGAGAGAATACAAACCGCATGTCCCATATTCAGTGCGGTTACAGAAAGATAAAATGGATGCACAATTTGGTAAGTTTCTTGAACTTTTTAAGCAATTACATATTAACATACCATTTGTGGAAGCTCTTTCACAGATGCCCTAGTATGCCAAGTTCTTAAAGGAGCTCCTCTCTAACAAGAGGAAGCTAGAGGAAGTGTCAATGGTGCACTTGTCAAATGAGAGTTTTACTATACCTTGTCTCATTGGTAGTCTAGGGATTGATAATGCATTGGCTGATTTGGGGGCTAGCATTAGTGTGATGCCCTATAAATTTTTCAAGCAATTAGGTCTAGGTGAACCTAAGCCAACACATATGAGCATTCAGTTAGCAGATAAATTTGTAGTATACCCTAAGGGTATAATTGAGGATGTGTTGGTAAAGGTAAATGAATTTATATTTCTTGTTGATTTTATGATCATGGACATGGATGAGGGAGTTGATGTTTCTCTCATCCTGGGTAGACCCTTTCTTTCTATAGCTAGAGCCATCATTGATGTTCATAATGGTAAGCTTATTCTTAGGGTAGGAGATGAAGAAGTTTATTTTCAGATTCCTAATGCCATGAAACGCTCACTTGCATTCTTGTGATGATATTGTTGAACATGAAACTGTGAATTTTATTTCTTCTATTGTCTCTAAGGATCCTCTTGAGTTATGTCTGGTGCAGGAATAGGAAAAGATAGAAGCATCGGAGGCTATTGATCAGCTAGCTTATCTTGAAGCTAGCAAACCAGGCAGAAGCCGGCAATTGTGAATGCAAAGCTGTTAAAAGAGCAGAAAATTAGATTGCTAGAAATGTTGGGAAGGAGGAAAAAAGCTATTGCATGGAAGATTGCTTATATAAAAGGTATTAGCCCTTTTTTTGCACTCATAAGATCCTGATGGAGGAGGAGTTTAAAACATTGGTACAACCTCAAAGGCGCCTTAATCCAAATATGAAAGAGGTAGTGAAGAAAGAGGTGATTAAGCTTCTCGATGCAGGCATCTTCTACCCCATATCAGATAGCTTATGGGTAAGCCCAGTTCAGGTTGTGCCAAAGAAAAGTGGCATGATGGTAGTAGCAAATGAAGAGAATAAGTTGATCCCAACAAGAGCAGTAACAGGGTGGAGAGTTTGCATAGACTACAGGAAGCTGAATGATGCCACAAGAAAAGATCATTTTTCTTTGCCATTCATTGATCAGATGTTTGAGCGACTCTTAGGGCATCAGTTCTACTGTTTCCTAGATGGCATGTCAGGCTATTTTCAAATTCCAATAGCCACTGAAGATCAGAAGAAGGCTACATTCACAAGCCCATATGGAACTTTTGCCTACAGGAGGATGCCATTCGGTTTATGCAATGCACTAGCTACATTTCAGAGGTGCATGGTAGCCATATTTGATGATTTAGTGGAAGACATTATGGAAGTCTTCATGGATGACTTTTTTGTACATGGGGACTCTTTCAATTAGTGTTTGGTGAACCTTGAGAGAGTGCTTATCATGTGTGAAGAGACTAATCTGGTGCTGAATTGGGAGAAATGCTACTTTATGGTACAATAAGGTATAGTTTTAGGCCACAAGATTTCTACAAACGGTATTGAAGTGGATTTGGCTAAAATTGAAACAATTGACAAATTGCCACCTCCGTCTTCTGTTTAGGCAATCAGAAGTTTCCTTAGTCATGCTAGTTTCTATAGAAGATTCATCAAGGACTTCTCCAAGATTGCAAGGCCTTTGACTAAGCTACTTGAAAAGGATGTTGAATTTGTTTTTGATGAGGAATGTCTAACTTCTTTTACTACTTTGAAGACCAAACTCATCAATGCACCTATTATGGTAGCACTAGATTGGAGCCTACCCTTTGAGCTCATGTGTGATGCGAGTGACTTTGCAGTCGGAGCAGTATTAGGGCAAAGGAAGGAAAAGCATTTTCAACCCATTTACTATGCCAGCAAGACTATGACGGATGCTCAAGTCAACAACACTACCACAGAGAAAGAGTTGCTAGCAGTTGTATTTGCTTTTGATAAGTTTCGATCTTACTTGATCTTGTCAAAAGTGATTGTTTACACTAATCATTTGGCATTGAGGTAGATCGATGATTATTTTCTAGATGAACGGTTATACGCCATGGTAAGTAAGGTAAGTACTTCACATTTCGATATTCCATGGTTCGCTGATATTGAAAATTATCTTGTTGCAAGGGAACTCCCAAAAGACTTTTCATTTCAACAAAAGAAAAAGTTCTTTTCTGACCTTAAATATTATTTTTGGGAGGACCCTTTTCTGTTCAAAATTTATGCTGATAGGGTCATCAGAAGATGTGTTGCATGGCCGAAAACAGTAAATATTTTAGACCACTATTATAATTTTTTATTCAAAAATTTGTCGCATTCACTAAACCATCAATGACTATCCAGCTAGCAACATCCTGGGGGTAGGTCTAAAGACTCCTGAAAAGCCCAAAAATGCCCAACTTTGAACTCTGGAACTACCAGGACTGCCTCCAGATCGTAGCCAAATATGGCGCTGAACTCCTTGAAGGTGGGGCACAACTCTTTCATAGCAACACCAAAATGAAAAGCACGAGCCATCGGGTCCCAAAACCTAAAGCAAGCCCTCAGAAAATCTCAGTTGACCCGCATTCCCCATAAAGTCACCATTGATGCAATACTGTATCCGCCCAAATTAATCCTCTCCACCTCGAGTTTCGTAGTCCATAAATGCATATAATAGCTGAAAAATATAGCTTTATGGACGCAAAAAAAAAAATCATCAATCAAAACCACATGAAAAATTGTACTCATACACAGAGCATAGGTTCTGAGTCCACCCTCTTGCATCCATGCAATCATCCATTACATGCATCATCGCAGATCATCCTTAGCATAGAGTTCATGAATCCCAAAACATGCATACATAAACATGCA
>CATKHJ010306351.1:0-20965 GCA_949750685.1 Vernicia montana
TATATATATATATATATATATATATATATATATATATATATATATATATATATATATATATATATATTCTCTAAAGTTATTTGTTACCCATGTATTATATATTTATACATAAATATTTTACAATATAATAAGAATACTAAAAATTATAATTTTTTTTTTTTTTTAATGTTACCCTTATAATTTTTTTTTGTCCATGTCTATTCTTGGCCCCTTCAAATTTTGAAATCCATTTCTATCCCTTATTACAACTAATTGGCTGAATTAGGGTACGATAAACTCTTTTAGAAGATTTAACTACAATTATAATTATGTGAACAAGTTTGATTTTTTTTTTTTTTTAATTTTATCACTAGGTTTTTATTAATGATATGTTGTTTAATCCAAAAATTTTCTAAGTTAATGGCAATGAAGACATATTTAACGCAAAAATAGATAGAATGAAAAATATATAATTAATCAGTTCACAAATTGTACTGGATTGAGCGGGCGAACTTGGTTAATTAGGAATTGGCTCAATAGCGGGTGTAGTCTAATTTTTAAATATATTTTTAATAAATTATTATTTCATTCCTAAGATTTGATCTAATTGATAAAATAATTCTTATTTTTTTAAAAATTAACTAAACAGTCTTCAAATTTTGTTTTCGTTAAATCAACTCATTATTCCGTCTATTTTTTCTCTTAAAAATTCCATTAAAAAATTTAAAAAGTAATTTTAAATATCAAAATACCCTTCACCTACCATCTTCTTCATCATCGATGGCTTCCCTTCATCATCAACAACACTTCTTCATCATCTAACAACTAATAACATCAATTCACAAATTGTACTGGATTGAGCGGGCGGACTTAGTTAATTTTGAATTGGCTCAATAGCGGGTGCAGTCTAATTATTAAATTTTTTTTAATAAATTATTATTTCATTCCAAAGATTTGACCTAATTAATAAAATAATTATTATTTTTTCAAAAATTAACTAAATAGTCTTTCAATTTTGTTTTCGTTAGATCAACTCATTCTTCAGTCTATTTTTTCTCTTAAAAATTCCATTCAAAAATTAAAAAAATAATTTTAAATACCAAAATACCCTTCACCTACCATCTTATTCATCACCAGCGGCTTCCCTTCATCATCAACAACACTTCTTCATCATCTAACAACCAATAACATCAGTTCACAAATTGTACTGGATTGAGCGGGCAAACTTGGTTAATTAGGAATTGGCTCAATAGCGGGTGCAATCTAATTATTAAATATTTTTTTAATAAATTATTATTTCATTCATAAGATTTGACCTAGTTAATAAAATAATTCTTATTTTTTTAAAAATTAACTAAATAGTCTTTCAATTTTGTTTTAGTTAAATCAACTCATTCTTCCGTCTATTTTTTCTCTTAAAAATTCCATTAAAAAATTAAAAAAATAATTTTAAATGCCAAAATACCCTTCACCTACCATCTTCTTCATCACCGGCGGCTTCCCTTCATCATCAACAACACTTCTTCATCATCTAACAACCAATAACATTAGTTCACAAATTGTACTGGATTGAGCGGGCGGACTTGGTTAATTAGGAATTGGCTCAATAGCGGGTGCAGTCTAATTATTAAATATTTTTTTAATAAATTATTATTTCATTCCTAAGATTTAACCTAATTAATAAAATAATTCTTATTTTTTAAAAAATTAACTAAACAGTTTTTCAATTTTGTTTTCGTTAAATCAACTCATTCTTCTGTCTATTTTTTCTCTTAAAAATTCCATTAAAAAATTAAAAAAATAATTTTAAATACCAAAATACTCTTCACCTACCATCTTCTTCATCACCAGCGGCTTCCCTTCATCATAAACAACACTGCTACAACAACCAAATCCACTGCCTAAAATAAAATCTTCCAAATTTAATTAAAAATAGATAAAAGTTGAAAGGCATGCAAGTGTTATCAGAGATATTAGAGAGAAGACGAGAGAAAAAACTGAGAATTTGTTATTAATATTGTGTTTTGAAAGAGTTACCTTAGGGCTATTTATATACAAAAGAATTAAACTATACCAATTAAATACAACCTCCAACTAACAACTAAATATAACCACCGACTAATAACTATTAAATGCAACCATCAACTAACAACTACTATCTAACAGCAAGGTTGTTGGCACCAGATGGTTCAATTTCAAGCTACTTTTGTTGCTAGATTTATCATGTTACATTGATTGCTGGAAAAGCATGAGATGAACCAATAAAAAGTGTTGTTGGTGTTGTTTTCAGACAAAATGGCCAAATTAGTCCTTGAATTTGATACATGGGGACAAATCAAGACAAAATCACCTTTTTTGTCATCAAAGTCCTCATACTTAGCAATTTTTGTCAAATTAGTCATTAGTGAAATTTTGGGCAATGCATGTGCTATAAAATCATACGAAATAACATTAATTTCATAAGTCCCATTTGGCATAACTTTTCGGAAAAGTGCTTTTCTAAAAAAAAAAAAAATCAGTTTTAAAAAAATAGGTGAATAAATGTTTTTCCAAAAAATAGGATTGAAAAAAACAATTTCAAAAAAATTAAAAAAATAATCAATTAAATAAAAAAATTCAAAAAGTGTTATTTAATCTCTAAAAACTATTATGTGATTAATTAATATATTAATGATTGATGAAAATTAAATATAGCACGGTACTAATTATGTGATTATAAGTTAGGTTTTAGGTTTTAATTTTTTATCGCCCCTTGTTAGATTTTCTAATTCGCCCTTGTTTGAATGTTATTTATAAATATTAATGAAAGATATTTTAGATTTTGCAATTCTTATGTTCATTTGATTATTTAATTTTTGTTTTGTTCCTGGAATTTAATTTTTAATACTAAATAAAGATGTAATGATCAACAAAATATCATCATTTCATTAAAACATTTAATCATTATACAAAATCGAAAAATAATTTTCACTCATACCTCTAAAACTTAAATTTAATTGATTACTATTATTAGCCTGTAGGCTAAAAAAAATACTTTTTGAATTTTTTATTTAATTGATTAATTTTTTTTTGAAATTATTTTTTTTTTTTCAATCCTACTTTTTGAAAAAGCATCCTGTTTTTTCAAAAATACTTTTCAAAATTGAAAAAACTGAAAAAAAAAAAAATTAGAAACACTTTTCTAAAAAGTTATGCTAAATGGGACTTATGAAATTAACGTTATTTTATCTGATTTTATAGCACACTCATTGCCCAAAGTTTGACTAAGGACTAATTTGACCAAAATTGTCAAGTATGAGGACTTTTATGATAAAAAAGATGATTTTGTCATAATTTATCACCAGGTACCAAATTTAAGGATTAATTTGACCATTTTACCGTTGTTTTCATGCAGTATTTGAATGCTTGGAACTCGGTCCTTCAATTAGGAGCATTGGAGGTGCTCCATCGTGGTCTAAATCAAATTTCCTATTTTGTTTTTATGTGGGAACCAAATTAAATGCAATTCTTCTCTTCAATTGAATCAGTTTTCTGAAACACTTAATTGTTTGCTCTTCAGTAGATGATGAATTCTTTTGTGGGTAAACATCATTCTAAATTCTTGGCATTCCTGCAGTGGTCGACATGGCTTCGTGGTGGCAATAACGGGCATAGAAAACATAGGGAAAGGATTGAACCAAGATGGGACAGGATCTGTGACATTTCTAGTGAAGCACCAGTGTGTTGTATTCAGGCCATTCAAATTCTGTCTATCCCTTATACGACGACGTTCTTTCTTGCTTCTTCTGTAAATTCCTCATCAATGCTCTTTGTGATCCCTCCTCCATCATAATCATTTAATAACTTTCTTCTTTATTTTAATTTTTTTTAATACCCAACAAATCTACAAACAAAAGAACACAAAAAATTTGAGAAAATTTGAAATTCTGTAAAGAAAGAATTGAAAAAGAGACATTCATAGAGGGAAAATCAGGTGGGTTTCAAAAGAAAATGAGAAATTTGGTGTCAAATTAGCAAAAAGAGTGGGAAATTTGACGCCATGAAAATGAAAGAATGGGAAATTTGTGGTATGGTGTAGTTTGAAAATTAAGACTAAAATGAGAGTTATTCGAGTCTTTTTACATGTTTTTAATAGATTTTTTATCAGAAGGACTAAAGTATTACGAAAGTAAAACTCAAAAATTATTTAATTAATTTTTTTAAAAAAAATTATTTTATTAATTAGATCAAATTTCAAAGATGAAATAATAATTTATTTATTTATTTATTTTTTTTTGAAAATCATTTTTCACCCAGATGAATTGACTCTCCTACTAGCATGGGCTTATAACTTAGCAAGACATTGAAAATGGCTGAACGACTAATAATAGACCACACCCATATGAATTGACCGAATAAGCAATGAACTAATTGATTTGGTTGTAACTTTATCGTGGGTCAGACTTCGAATCATAATTTGTGAAGAAAATTTGCGGCTCATGTTGAGAAAAATTTGTAAGTGCACAAGTCGTGAACAAATAATATAGTGATTGAATAGAGTGTCGATCCCATGGAGAAAGAGTTGACAATTACCAAAATTATAAATTACCTTATTATTTAGAAAATTGATTTAGTTGAGATAAAAAAAATAAAAATAAATATTAAAAGATAAATTTAATATATGAAAAAGACCTAGCATTTAGATTTCATCAATTGATTACCTATGACTTTTCTATGTTCTCTAGATTAGTTTAATTTCATTGGAATTAATGATTAGATTTCCCTAAATTATATGATATTCTCTCTTAAGACACAACACAAGTATTTATGTTAACCTTATATCTACTCTCATGATCACAAGCAATTAACACAAACCCATTAAGTTTTATATAAATCTTTTAATTAATCACAAAGGAGTGTTATTATCTCTAAACAACACATTCCCTAGGTCTAATATTTCAATGAATTAATATTATGTTTTCACTCTCACTACTTCACATAATATCTTTAAACATGTAAATAGTGATCAATTATTTACAAGCATTAAATTTTAAGATAAAAGATTAATTCCAATAATCAAAACCAAATCAATCAAATAAAGATAGTCATAGGAAAATCAAGAGATTACATCTAAATCTTAGATAAGAAATTTAGCTACTTATAGTTAAGAAAAAAGAAACAATTAAATTAACTATCAATTTAATAGAAAACATAATAACAACTTATTATTGAATTGAAAAATAAAAATTTAGAAATAATTCTTTTTGGAATACAATCTTTGGCATGACGTACACGAGCTCCAAAACTTATCTTCTTGATCAAAATGAAAATAAAAGAAATGAAACTAAGAAAATATAAATCTCTTTAAATATTTATTTATTTCATTGAATGATTGAATGATAATTTGAAGGAGGGGTGATAATGCCTATTTATAGGCAATTTCCATCTTCTTTTTCCAGCATCTTACATCATTGTCTGCATCATTATTATTATGACATTATTGCTTGCATCATTAATATCATGATATTATTGCCTGCATCATTATTATTATGACATCATTGCCTATATCATTAATATCATGACATCATTACCTGCATCATTAATATCATTTTGATATGCAAAATAAAATAAAATAAAATAGCAAAAATATTTTATAATTTATTTATAAATTGTTAGAATTATTTATTTCTTAAAATAAGTAATAATATTATTAAATTCTCAAGAACTGAACCAAAATTTGAGTTTAAACAGGTAAAATAATTTTAAGAAAATAGAATTATCAATGGATGAGGGGAGAGGGAAGAGAATGCTAAAGTCGGTGATGGTGCTCTCCAAACAAGAGTGGCTTATCCTTTCCAGAGTTCCATACTGGCTGACAGGAGAACATCTTTATTCTAGGTATGGCCGATCCAGCCACAAATAGTTGTTCCCTGTGATTTTTAGCCCGAATATGGATTGTTTAATCTATGGGCAAGCCTAAAGCTTCGACAGTGCAAGACTTTGAGGATTGGTCCAAATGCAACGCCCCTCCTCTCTACGGCGATCCATCATTTTTCCCAGCCTCAATCGACGGCAGCGATGAAGGGGGAGAGAAAAGAAGATACTAGAAGAGAGAGAGCCCAGGGGCATGTATGTAATTTCAAGTGCTTTGTAGGCATGTGAGCCAGGTACTTGGTCTGTGTTTTTATGGGCTCGAAGCCCAGTTTGAAAAACCCACTGATGGATAGTTGTAATTTGAACCTTTGGTCCATTAAACTTATATTTCTCTAGACTAGTATAGTATGTAAGGATATTATTTGTATTGTTCTGGAGTTTAAGCCCTTATATTATTAGCATTTCTTTTCTTTGGGCGAAAAATAAAACTTTCAAAGCCAGAGCTAAAGCACTAACAAACATTTTACATATGCCTCCGGCTAAATATCGAGCAACATTGATAAAGTAATCCGATGAATAAATTTGATTTATTAGTTTGAAATACTCTGAAATTTTTCGATTTTTTATGATTCTACCATATCTTTTGAAAATAGATTATTATAACTTTTGAAATTTAATTAACAAGTTTATTTCTCCTTTTTAAAAAATGAATTAAATGATTCTTCACATTTATTTTTGTTCATAAAATAGCTTTTCCGTTTAAAATAACTAAAACTTTCCGTTAGATGAATAAAAAAATATCAAAATACCCCTTATATATATTATGTGATTATAAAACCTAATATACTATTATCTCTTTTTTTTTCTTTTTTTAATAAAAACTCAAATTATATATATAATTTTTCCACCTATTTTTTTCTAAAAAATATTTAAAAAATTATTCTATATACTTTAAATAATAAAAATATATTTTTATTATAAATAACAAAAAAAGTTTCTACACTAATAAAAAATATATAATCTTTCATTTTAATTATTTGAAATGCATATATAATTTTTTATATTATTAGAATATATAAATATTTTTTAAAATTTTTCAAAGAAAAATTATGTTCCATTGAACTAAAAAATATATATATTATCTTAATTATGTACGAAAAATAATTTTTGATTTAATTAGACAAACAGGAAAAAAAAAATCACTAATTAATTTGAATTTTTTTTATACTTATATCAATGGTATTCTAATACTTTACTATTAAATCTCCCTACTAAAAATTGTTTTGAATAATAATAAAAAAATTATTTTGTTAACAACAATAAATATGAATGACCATTTAATTTATTTCTAAAAAAATAAATAAACTTGTTAATTAAAATAAATATGAAAGACTAAATAGTAATATATCATTTATATTTTTAATTCATATCATATGCCACTAAGAGAAATAACAAGTTCAATGGAGAAATTTCCATTAAATGGTACAATTATAAATAATTTTAAAATTTTGAGTATAATAGCCTATTTTTAAATGATAGGATAAAATTATAAAAAAAAAATTAAGATATTTTAAGCCAATAAGCCAAAAAAAAAATTTAATTGAATCAATTCATTTTTGTTCTAAAGGTTACAGTTGAACCAATCCAACCCACTGGTCGATTCAGCTATGACAAACACTGATCACAATGCTTCTTTCTATAAAACCAAGTTTGATTTCAAATCTCAAATTTATTGACACATCGGAAATTGTTTTAAAGGGAATGAGAATTGTCTCTCTTACTTCTGACACTGAGGCAGACACTCGACCACAGAGTTATTGGCTCAATTACATTATCTAAGCATTATTTCTTTGACAGCTATTGATTTCAAGAAAGCCTACTATCACCACCATATGCTTATAATTTAACAAGCATAGCCCACAGCTCTTCCTTGCATATTCCTTTAACAAGCATAGCCCACAAGCAGAGTCCAGGATGTCCTCGTATACTTAATTATAAACTATAATAGCAAGAAATGCGAGGATGATTCAGAAACTGGAATTTTTTTTTGCCATTATCCTATTTATAGCATCAACTTAGGCATTGAGAGAAGAGTATGTGAATTCAGACCAAGAACAAACATACATCAACAATTCTACGGGCAATATGAGAAAAAGTCCAATCAACTATCATCAAATGCAATTGAAAATTTTTATCTGAAATAATGACTGAGATTAGTTAGTCAAGCATATAGATTCGAGAAGCGATGTCCTGAACCAACCAATCAAATCCCTCGAGCAGCCCTTCGCCTGTGTATGCACTACAGCCCACAATTTTCCAATGTCTAGTTTTATCCATATTCACCAGATTTAGTACCTGAAGCATCACAAAAACCATTTTAGAATCTCAAAAGATGAAAGACAAGGATATAAATCACCAAAGCAATACAACTTCAAAGAAAGAGAGAAAAAACCAAGAAAAATTGTACATATATCTATAGTTTCAATGACAAATTGGAGTAAAGAACAGTAGATGAACCTACTAATATGGGAAAGCCTAAGGTCAAGATACAATGGCATTGTTAACCCTTTTGAACCCTGCTTATTTCATCACGTAAACAGTATAGGCTGTTAGGAAAATTTTAACAAACATAAGTACAGCAATATTGACTTCTATAATCAGTAAACCATGTAGATCGTTCTTTGCCACCTTTCTGGTCATAACATATGGAGAGTTGAATTCAAACTAGAATAGGGAGAGCTAGCATTCATGTGCCTAAACATCATCAAGGGCTGTGGAAACAAACATGAGACATGCTTAACGATATAATTGAGGGCCCGCTGTTTAAGCTGCTATTGAGAAAGACACTATATTGAAAATATTGATTAGCAATCATTAAAATTAACTTTTAAGGTGGATCATAAAAGTTTAAAAATAGCTAAACATCCCTCTCAAACAATTTTTTCCAACATCATCTAAAATGGTGCATTTTCGGAAAGGCATTTTCAATCCAATGCCTAACAGGGTCTGAGGAAGCACGATTCTTATGGTGAAGCTACAAGCTCAAGTTACAAAATAAAGTTCACAGCATCAAAGTAAAATGAAAAAAGCAGCAAATTTCAAGTTGACTTGGAAGAAAAATCCCATACTAATTACTAACAATCATGAATTAGAAGATTTAACAGAACCCTTACCTTAGCAATTTCATCTGGTGTAAGAGCACCTTTTAGGTCTTGCTTATTTGCTAGTATAAGCAAAGATGCTCCAGACAGCCTCTGTCAAATGAAGATACAAGTAGAGAATGTATAAAAAAAAGCATAAATGAAAAACAAATCCAGTAAAGAAGATGAAGGGCAAAAGAACAATAACATGAACAACAAATAAGTCACATTTTAAAATAAAAAATAAAAAAAAAAAAGATGTTAGAAGAAATATTGTTAAGCAATTACTAAAAGAAACATTAAGCTGGAATATACCTCTTCCTTCAAAAGATTGTCAAGTTCCATTTTGCAATCATCTAACCTTCTAAGATCCGAACTGTCAACTACCCAAACCAAGCCATCAGTTTGCTCAAAGTAGTTCCTCCAATATGATCTTATAGTTCTTTGGCCCCCAACATCCCATATATTTAAGGTATACCTGCCGAATAACAAGTGTGAGAAATCTTGGATTGCAATTCAAATTCTGATTTCAGAAATCTCATCTAACATTCAGTTGATTCTATAGCACAACAAGAAAACTGTAGTACCATTTCATAGAGGAATGGAAAAGGAAATGTCAGATTCAGTGAAACATTTTAGCTCATTTGCAAATAATGTCAACAATAAAATTATTCAACCACGAAATTGCCCTAATAGGTCCTCGACAAATAGCAACTTTGCAAAATACTAATCCAAGGAGTACTATTCTGGGTATTGTGTGCACATACTAAGGACCGGTAGTCGATGTGATCCTACAAGAAGGGATTTGTTTCTCCCATCAGTTCTCGCAGAGGTCAATGTGCCCTATGGAGATAACTTAAATCGGGGATGTCCAACACTTACCCAACCAAATGGGACTGTGACTAACACACCTAATAGCCCCTTCTATTTCTGTTTAAAAAAAAAAAAAAAAACACTATCCGAGTATATGTGACAATAAGAACCAAAATAAACATGAAAAGTGAACAAAATCTTACTTTTGGTAAGTGATGGTTTTGATATTAAAACCAAGAGTAGGACTGATGACGCTAGTATCTTCCCCATTTATCTTCAAAACAATTGTGGTCTTCCCAGAATTATCAAGGCCCCTACATAACATACAATTCACACATCACATCTCCATTAATGAATACAATTATGTGGGGAAAGGTATAAACATATAAAGAGTGAGAGGTACATACACCATCAATATACGCATTTCCTTCTCTTTTCTCTTGATTTTCCGGATGATGCTGAGGAGCCCCATTATTAGCTAAAATCAAGCTACTCAAAAAAGAATCAAGGGCTCTTTTTTATTGTCAATAATGACTTTGCACAATGAGTTAGTGCAACCAACAAGAGCAACCTACCAGCAAAAATGTATTGTTTCAAAAAACTATACCATTATTCCTGCTACCTAATCAAGTCCAAAACTAAACCCATCACACATTGTAAAAATGGCCTCAATTTTCCCAAATCAACCCATTTTTTTTGCATTTAAATTTTCCGAAAACCCTTTTTTTTTTTTTTTTATTACAATTTGTACTTATTTTTTTGGGGGGTGTAATCATCTCTAAGCCCAAATAAAATAAAATAAAAAATAAAAAATAAAAAACAAATATGAAGGAAACAAGCAGAAATCAGAAACTAAAGGAGAAAAATATTAAAACCCATCAAAGGTATGGAGCTGATAAGCGGAAAAAGAAAGAGCTTTGGATCTGATAATAGTGTTCGAAATGGAGATACCTGCTTGTAGCTTAGCGACCTGTTATCGAAGCTTTGTGGCTTTCCATTCACTTGGGGGAATGATTTTGAGTCGTTTCTGATTCGATCTTTTGAAATTTGGAGCTGAGACCAACAGAAACTCACAGAGAGGAAATGAGGGTGTCTTTTGTCTAAAAAGTCTTCAGTACACACATTTTGATTGATGCATGGTATTTACTCTTTTCAATAAAAATAATTATATTTTTCAAAATAAAACTAAATATAATTTTATTTTTATTTTCTCCTTTCATAATAATTAAAAAATTAAACATATACCATTCTCTCATGTGCCATTACATTATTTTTATTTTTTTTTTCACTCTTTCTTTTTTGCTCTTTTAAAATTTTCTTTTTGTTTTTTAATTATTTATAGTTTAGAGGATATATAAGATTTAGAATGTGATTGTAATATTATTGATTGGTAACTTTTTCAATCCTTTAATAAAATCTAATTGAATTATAAATAAAAAATTAAAATAAAAAAAAAAAAGTTAGTGCCAGGGATTTTCATTTCCTGTTTTAAAAGAAAATTTTTCCCTAATATCAAAATCTCATAATTAAATATAAACTAACATCTTTATTAAGAACTGGGGTGTTTAAAAATTTATGCGTTTATTAATTATTTTTCCCTAATAATTAATAAACATTTCTGGTTTGGGTGTTTTGAAAATAGGAAAGAAAATTAATTGTTAAGATTAAAATACTCTCAATAAAAAATTATTATTGATAATAAATAAAAAAATATTTCTTATTTTCTCAATTTTTAAGTAAAAGCAAAATGAGATTCAATGAGTTAATTAAATCTTTTACTATCATCTTTATTCAAAGTTATTAAACTCGCAGATTAAAACAAAATCATATTTTATATGTTTTTCCTTTCTTTTACTTTCTTCTTATTGCTACTTCCAAACAATTCACTTCTTTTAAAAAAATTTCATATGTATATAAAATAAAAGATTAAAAGAAAAAAAAAAAAATTGTGGTGATGATCAATGATAATTCACATAATAAACGTGGATCATTAAAAAAAATTATATATTTATTTTTCTATTATTTTTATAATATTACAATCACATTCTAAATCTTATACATTCTCTAAACTATAAATAATTTCAAAAAAAGAAAATTTTAAAAGAGCAAAAAGAAAGAGTGAAAAAGAAAATAAGAAAAAGAATGATGTAATGTGACATGAGAAAGAATGATATATGTTTTAATTTTTTAATTATAATAAAGAGAGAGAAAATAAAATAGAATTATATTTAGGTTCCATTTGTTTCACGGAAAATAATTTATATTTGGAAAATATTTTTTAAGAAAAATTCTTTTTTAAAAAATTAATTTTTTGTTGTTTGATTACAATATTAACAATTATTTTAAAAATATTAAAAATTTTAATTTATAAGACTATAAATATATTTAAACTTATAATAATTTCGTAATTTTAAAATTTTATTGTTAAGTATGAGAAAAATATATAAAAATGATAAATTTGGTGGTCGCCAGCGGCGGCTAGCATTGGTTGGCGTTGGTTATCAATGGTCGCCGGTAGTCAATATCGGTGATCGGTGGATTAATAAATTTATATTTACATATTTTTCTTTTCATTATAATGAGTTTATCAATATCTGGAAAATAACTTCCCGTTTTGAAAAGAGGAAGTCATTTTCCTTAAAAAATACTTAGTTTTTCATTGACTAAAAAAATATTTTTCGTTGACTAATTTTTCAAAACATTTCAAACGTCAGAAAATATGAAAAATGTTTTTCAGAAAAATATTTTCCACGAAACAAACGGAGCGTTAGTTTTATCTAGAGAATATAATTATTTTTATTAAAAAGAAAAAATATGATGGATCAATAAAAAAAAGAGTGTTGATAGCATTTCTCAATTTTAAATAGAGTTAAAAAGTATAAATAAAAAAAAAAAAGTTGTAAAGCGCTCCAATAAAAAATTATTGAATGGTCAGATATCAAAAAATTAATTTTTTTTTTAAATAGAAAGAAATTTTCATTAATAATAATTAATAAATACAACTTGTAACAGATAAGTAAATTTAATTGTGTTTAAGAAATACATACAAATCTTGTTATAAAGATGAGCTTTATTGATCGTATTGACAAAACAATTTTATACAATACATTGGCTGCGTTCGGCACAACGGCAAAAAACATATCCCACTCGGTAGTTATACTGAGTTACAAAACGACTTTATTGTCGTTTGACGAGTTTTTAAACTAGTCCAATCTTCTAAATATCAAATTCAAACTCCTCTTAACTTCCATGACGGAAAACAAATTACCATAAAGGAAGACAAACAAATTCTCATCAAGAAAGATAAAACAAAAGACTTATTAAATCTCATAAAAGGAATAATAAAACCTATAAAATAAATGAAAAATAAAATTAGATCATATCTGTTAGACCCATAATTGTAGTGGGCTGAAATTTATTGGGCCAAATAATGATTAATTAATTTGGGCCCATGAGCTGAGGATTTGGGATCCATGAAGAATAGTACCCTACAGACCCTTAGGAGACTAGGCCAAATTCTTGACAATCTCTAGAGGATTCTGGAAGCAAACGTGGCTATAAACGGAGTATAAGAGACTATAAGGGGATATTGACCTGGAAATTAGAATGTGGCTCTAGGAAGTGAGATTAATGGATAAAGAGGCTACAGGAGGTTAAAGAAATGGAGCTTGAGGCAAAATAAAAGGAGGTGAGGCTTAGTGGGAAATATGGAGCTGGAAAATAGGAACTAACCACCTGCCAACATTATAAAAGTAAGAAGAATTCGAACAGCAAACAAGGAACAATTAATCAAAAACAGCAAATTCAAGCTACTCAAGCAAATCATTCTAAGCTTCCAAAGCTTTTATATTTCTTGTCAAAGCCTCTTGGCTTATTTTCATTTACTTTTCCAAGTCTCTGTAAAGTCTCTTGACTTTTATCATTTAATTTTCAAAGTCTCTTCAAATTACAAAATTATTGTATTTAATGTACACAAGTTTACATTAATACAAACCAAAAAGTTACAAATTCATATTTCTTCTGCAAAATAGTGAATCCAAAGACCTTGAGAGACTATTGTCCCTTTGTCTCTTTTCGCAATCTCTTGAAGAAGTCAGAAACGGGTGAGACCTCCAAGAGTTTTTAGCACGCCTAGCATTCATTTCAACAAAAAAGGGCACCAACAATATTTTGGCATGCCCAATGGGACTTCTGTCACGCAATGCCGCCAAAAAAGAATAGTAAGGATAAAGAAAATGTTGAAATTACTGTATCTCAGGATGCAGAGGAAGTGGCTGCAACAGCAGCGCTTGGATACGTACCTCAAATGATTGAGCAAATCGAAAAAACTCACAGGCCCTTGCAGGCTAGTGATATTCCAAAAAGAATAACTCAAGGGGCTCCAGCACCTCTTGCTTCTCAAGGCATTGATGGATGCCTAGATTCCTTGGAAAATAACATGTATTTTATGGGAAAGATTATGGCAGACATCAAGACTCTATTAGAGCAAGTAGTATATGGACAGTCTCTTACCTCTGGTGGGGTTGTTCCTAGTCTCAACCAGCCAATAAGACAAACTTCTGAAAAATCCTTAGATTTGGTGAAGTCTAATGGTGTACTCCCAATGGAACGCCAACCTGCACTATAACAAAGAAAGGAGACTCAAAGTTTGTCCAAAGTTCCAATTAGTACAGGCCGCCCTTACAATGGCAGGCCCACACAAACACGGTCACAATAGCTACCACAACAGGGGCATACAACTCCACGGAACAACCCTGCAGTTTATAATAGAGAGGAAGCATCATATGCGCAAGTTTCAGGCTCGGGGGGCAAACAAAGAGTGGGAACATGAGTTCACATATCTGGGGCTACTCACATCCCTCCCGTTCCTTTTGCTCCTCCTTTAGCTCAGGTGAATTTGGAGGCTGTTAGAGATGTTGTACAAGAGTTATATGGTCCAGGCTTGCGTCAAATTGATAGGCCGAAATTCCATAAGCCATATCCCCCAGCTATTAATCGAGAGAATCCTTATCCAAGGGGATATCGGATCCCAGACTTCACTCTGTTCTCTAGGAAAGATGGACAGTCCACATTAGAACATGTTGCTAGATTTACAATACAATGTGGAGAATTAGCAAATTATGAGAATTTTGGTTTTTATAAACTAAGATTGTTTCCAAACTCATTGACAGGCCAAGCATTTACATGGTATTCAACATTACCCAGGGATTCAGTACATTCATGGCAAGAAATGGAGAGGAAATTCCATACCCAGTTTTTTAGAGCTAAACCTGAGGTGTGTGTGGCCGAACTATTTAGAATGACACAAAGAAGTGGGAGTCTACTGACTTGTTCATAGCCCGCTTTAAAAAGTTGAGAAGTATATGTAAAGTCTTCTTGCCAGAAACTGAATTTGTAAAAATGGCGCAAAGGGGACTTGACATTGAACTAAGGAAGAAGTTCCAGGAAATGAAATTCAGGGACTTCTATGAGTTGGCTGCAAAAGTAGCGGAATATAAGGAGTTACTAAGGGAAGATAACAGGATAAAAAAGAAAGCCATGGGAACTTACTTTCAAGAAGTTGGTGCCCAAGAGTCTGTGTTGCTGACCTTGCTAATTCTGGATCACAAGTCTGTCCAATACTAATATGGCCACCATTACCACCAAAGACTAGGGATGCTTGGAAGAAGAATCAGGCTTTCTCAATGTAGTAAACCTTTGATACAAGCAAGGCTGAAGAGATCTTTGATTTCCTCCTTAAAGAGGATTTCATCACTCCACCTGTGGGCCACCGTATTCTTGCAAAAGAAAAAGCCAAGGGAAAAAGAGTATTGTAAGTATCATGACTCCTGGAATCATACAACTAATGCATGTTGGTCTTTTAAAAATGTCATTCAGGATAGAATCAACAAGGGGATACTCAAATTCCCTGAAAAAAAGAAAGAGACTATGTTGATTGATGAAGACCCTTTTCCCCCTGTGGCTACTGTCAATGCTATTGGAGTGGACCTTCGTGCCTTGATCAATGAGAAAAAGAAAATTAAGCAGGAAGTATTAAGGGAAAAAACAAAACATGCATGGGTGCCTAAGAATTTGAACAGAAGTCTGCAGGAGACTGGTCTAGACTTTGAGAGTCTACCTCAGACTTACCATTCCCAGAACATTTTCAAAGGGAAGCAGCCCAGGTTAGCGAGAGTCTACCTAGGAGTCTTCACCAAAGTCTGCATCAGAATCTACCCAATGATATGCTGAAGGCTAGGCCAGACTTTAAAATGAAAAAGGAGAGGCGATCTCAGACTTTTCATTATCAAACTATCACCCAAAGGAGGCGACCCATGATTGATAAGAGTCATCCCAGAAGTCTTCACCAAAGTCTGCATTAGAGTTGGCCTAAAAGTCTGTTAAAATCTGTACCAAATCCCAACATAAAAAGAAAGAGTCTACCTTAGACTTTTTATCCACCAGCTGCTACCCAAAGGAGATAGCCTAGGTTTGTTCTACCACCTATGGAAGTCAAGAAAAACTAATGGCACATTGTTCGCCATAAAAAGTTCCCACAGTCTCTTACTAGAACTCAAAAGAGGAGGCTTCAAAGGAGGAGGGCAGCTGCAAGGATGGAGGAACCTGACACAAAAGAACAGAATAAAAGTCAGACTATGCAAAAGATACCTGCAGACTTAGAATCTGTTGGTAGTTTAAAAGATGAGGTGATGCAAGTAATTAAAGTGGGCCAAATTCCCATACCTTTGAAGTGTTCAATGGCAATCATCACTTTGCCAGCATCATTTCAAAGGCCTGAGGATGAAGAGCCTGAAGAAGAACCTTAAGAAGAACTGAAGACTCGGGGGGCAACCTCTGAGAAACACACTGTGTGCAGTGGAGTTACCATCCAAGCTACAGAACTTGGAGTTCCAAAAAGAGTCATCTTTGAGAAGCCTGCAGAAAGGATGACAAAACACATTAAACCATTGTATATTAAGGCTCATCTCAATGGGAGGCCATCCTCCAAAGTCTTGATAGACTATGGTCCTGCTGTTAATATCATTCCACTAAGGATGGCCTTGGAACTTGGTAAGACTGAAGATGATCTTATAGTAACAAATGTATTTATCTCAGCATTTAACGGGGAAGTCACAAAGACTCTAGGAGTCTTACCTGTAGAAATCCAAGTTTGGAGCAAGATTGCTCTCACAGTATTTTTCGTGGTAAATTCTACTCTACTTACCAGGCTTTGTTGGGAAGGGACCGGATTCACGCCAATTGGTGTGTGCCATCCTCACTCAATCAATTCCTCTTATTTTGGAAAGGGGATGAGGTGGAAATAGTGTAGGCTGATGAGAAGCCATTTAAAGCCTACACAAATGTAGTAGATGCTAGATTTTATGATGGAAGTTTTGGCCCAATTCAATTCTAACGAAAAAGTAAATATGGAGGGCCAAAAACACTTACCATAGTGAACCAAGAGGATTACCAGCAACAAGTTAAGAATTTCTTCCAAAAGTCAATGATCGTGTCGTGCCATAGGCCGATGAATCAGCCCCTTATTGAGGAGGTTGATGATTAAATACACCAAAATAGAAAAGGCGGTAGCTGCAACCACATTGTTGAAGGCACAGGTGCAGCAAGCGTTGGATAGGTTGATGGCTGAAGAAACTCAAAAGACTCTAGGTGCTGAAATAATTTTTGAAAAGGAACAACATGAGGAGGGGGAGGAAATCCAATTACATGAGTTGAAAGGTGCTTTACCTAAATTGGATGATTCCATGACTGAAGTCCAAGATCCTTTGGAGGAAGTCAACTTAGGGACTCTTGAGAAGCCCAGAATCACTTACATAAGTGGTCTGCTTCAACCTACATTGAAAAGAAAATAATTGAATTATTACAAGAATTCAAAGATTGCTTTGCTTGGGAATATGAGGAAATACCAGGGTTGAGCAGGAAGCTAGTGGAGCACCAATTTCCTATCAAACCAGACTTTCGGCCTTACCGTCAGCCCCCTAGAAGGATGTCAAAGGAGGTGGAACTCAAAGTAAAAGAAGAAATTGAAAAGCTACTGAAAGCTGGGTTTATAAGACCTACCAAATATGCCCAGTGGCTTTCCAATATAGTTCCTGTAATGAAAAAGAATGGGAAGCTAAGAGTCTGTGTAAACTTTAGAGATCTGAATGCTGCAACTCTCAAAGATATCTATGTCATGCCAATTGCAGACATGCTCATTGACGCTGCCGCCAAGAATGAATTGCTTTCCTTCATGGATGGATTTTCAGTCTACAATCAAATTTTCATAGCTCCAGAAGATGTACCAAAAACTACCTTCAGATGTCCTGGCTCTATTGGGATGTTTGAATGGTTAGTCATGCCTTTTGGGTTGAAGAACATCGGGGTTACTTACCAGAGAGCCATGAATGCAATCTTTCATGATATGCTTGGAAAATCCATGGAAGTCTACGTGGATGACATTGTGGTGAAGTCCAAAAGAGCTGAAGACCATGTGGAATACTTAAGGAAAGGCTTCGAAATGATGAGGGACCACCAGTTGAAGCTAAATCCCTTTAAATGTGCTTTTGGGGTGCGGGCTGAAAATTTCTTAGGATTCCTGGTGCATCAAAGATGGGTAGAAATAGACAAAAATAAAGCAAGAGCGATTATGGAATCTCAGCCTCCCATAAACAAGAAGGAATTGCAAAGATTCTTAGGGCAAGTGAATTACCTGAGAAGATTCATCTCCAACTTAGCTGGGAAATCCAAGGTCTTTTCTGAGTTGCTCAGGTTGAAGTCTGAAGAAGAATTCAGGTGGGAAGATCGTCATCAAGAGGCTTTTGAAAAAATCAAGGAGTATTTGAGTAGTCCTCCAATTTTGATGCCTCCAAGGGCAGGAATCCCTTTAAAGTTGTACCTTTCAACTTCAGAGGATTCCATAGGCTGCCTCCTAGCACAAAATAATTCCACCCATCAGGAACAAGCAATTGATTATCTCAGTAGTTTTCTTACACCAACAGAGGTAAAGTACTCACCTGTGGAGAAAATGTGTCTAGCTCTATACTTTGCATGCATCAAGCTTCGACATTACTTGATTAGGTCAAGGGTTTATGTAGTTTCACAAACTGACCTAATTAAGTACATGCTGAACCAACCCCTCGTCACTGGGAGGATAGGCAAGTGGTCGCTAGCTTTAGGAGAACATTCCTTAATATATTTTCCTAAAAAATTAGTAAAAGGGCAAGCATTAGCTGATTTTTTAGCATACCACCCTAATATGAAAACAAAGGGAGGGGAAGAATTAGATTTACCAGTCTATGAAACTGAGAAGAGTCCTTGGGTGCTGAAATTTGATGGTTCAAAGACTGAGGAATTTGCAGTTGCTGGAGTTATCATCATATCCCCTTTAGGTGCTAAAACTGTTGTTTCTTTCAATTTGGATTTTGATTGTACTAATAATCAAGCAGAATATGAGGCATTGATTATTGGGCTGGAGATCTTGAGGGAACTTGGTGTGAAGGAAGTGTTGGTGATGGGAGACTCACAGCTGGTGCTAAGGCAGCTTTCTGGAGAATACAAATGCAGCAGCCTTACATTGGTTCCCTATTATACAGCAACAATACAATTGTTAGAAGACTTTGCAAATGTATCATTCCTACACGTTCCAAGAGAATCAAATTGGGAGGCTAATGAGTTAGCTCAAATAGCCTCAGGTATAAAAATGACAGAAGAACTCACCCACAAGATGATCCTCATCAAGAAGCACAGCCATCCGTCCATCCTGGAGAGAGGGATACCAGTTAGCACTTTCAACACATATGTCAACCTCATTGGAGACTGGAGGCAGTCTCTTAAGAATTACTTGAGTAATTTATCCATAAAAACTCCTTATATACTCAAGGTGTAGGCTCAAAATTTTGTATTGATAGAGGAAGAGCTTTACCGTAAAGGCTTTGATGGACTGTTGTTGAGGTGTTTGGGATTTCTAGAGTCCATGGAAGTGATGAAGCAAGTACATGAAGGGATCTGTGGAGCACACCAAGCAGGAATTTAAATGAGATGGTTAATCAGGAGGCATGGCTATTTCTGGCCAACCATCCTGAAAGACTGTATTAGTTATGCTAAAGGATGAAAGCAATGCCAAAAGCATGGAAAGATACAGAGAATACCTGCTCATGAGTTACATCCTGTAATAAAGTCTTGGCCCTTCAAGGGTTGGGCCATTGATTTGATTGACAAGATCTATCCAGCATCATCCAAAGGGCACAGCTTCATCATTGTGGCAATAGACTACTTCACCAAGTGGGTTGAAGCTGTACCTATGAAAAAGGTGGAGCAAAAAGATATCATTCAATTTATTAAAAAGTTCATTATTCACAAATTTGGTATCCCTCAGTCTATCACCACAGACCAGGGTACCATGTTCACAAGTGAAGAAATGAAAGACTTTGCAGAAGATTATGGCATCAAGCTAATCAATTCAACACCCCATTATCCCCAGGCCAATGGGTAGGCAGAAGCGTCAAATAAAGTGCTAATCAACATTCTAGAAAAAATGATTGAAGACAATCCTAGAGACTGGCACAGACTATTGTCAAAGACTTTGTGGGCTTATAGGTGTGAGGCCTCGCCCGAGCACCGGTCCGATCCGCTAAAGGAATTGAAGTGCTCATTTGGGTTTGAACTCACGATGGAGCCCTCGAGCTCAGATTGATTGATTTTGAAAATTGATTTAGAGTCGCCATCTTACTTTATTTTTATTTTGGAAAAATATAAGGTAAAAACCCATTAATGACTCCAATTATTTATCCCAAAGGAAAAGATCACTAGCCTCGATTACCAAAGAGGATTCGGGAACTAGGTTTTTGGTTTATTTTGAAGATAAAGATTAGTTTGGCAAATTTAATACTAAACAACTTAAAATTAATTTCATGAACAAGTATAATACATGAACAATTAAAATATGCATGACCATTCATTCATTCCAAATATAAAATACAAAATAAAGCAAAATAAATGTAATAAACGAATAATAAATTACAGTGAAACCAAATCATGGGATACTTCCTCTAGCCCTTATGGGATTCTAGGAAAGTCACACATTCCCCAAAACTAAATTACAAATAAAATCAATATAATAAACTAAAAGAAATTAAATTAAAGTGAAGAAGGTGATGAGGAGAGAAGTTGGTTGATTTTAATTGGATTCGATGCTTGGACCA
>CATKHJ010306592.1:0-12274 GCA_949750685.1 Vernicia montana
ACTTTTGAAAAACCATTAATACCATACAATCAAAATAGCAGAGCAATCTCCCAAGTGAAAGCTAGAACTTGGAATTTACCTTGCAGACCTGATAACTGGTCCTGAAAAATAAATAATAACTAAGGAGTGAGACAGAGCTTAGTAAGTACATATACAGAATAACAATATTAGAACAAATAATAATAGTTCTCCTTTTTCAATAACGATGTTAATCAAAATTATTCATATAGAACAAATCTCATATTTATAACAGTTAATATATCTTTAGCAGAATTCATTCACTTTCTCGGAAATGGTCTGTTTCCCCCATAATGAATCGAGTGGCGGTTTACACCTTGCTCACTCCCACATGCCTAGTCATACGTACGACTGATCGGGTCATACGTACTGGGGTCATTAAACCTTTCCCAGCTAAGGTTTGGATAATCTTACCTTATCCGCAGGTTCCATTACCATTGTGCACAAGGTCCGATGTATTACCCACATCAGAGGGATATTCTACTTATCATGTAATTCATTATAACAATATACATTTTCAATCCATGAATTGATTCAATGGATAATAAAACAATAACAATTTATATTCCCATCATACGGTCATATTAAAAAGACCAAAACAATAATAGGCTCAATTGGCCAAATGTCATAAAGAAATAATTATTCAATTGGCTTATTAATCAATAAATAATAATGTTTTGCCAAAGAGTTGCAATGCATTATAAACAAGAATGAATTGAGCATAATAAAGCTGAAATTCAAGGCATCAAAACAATATTACTATTTGTACTCACCTCAACTCTTTAGCTCCTAAAAGAATAATGCGACTAAAAACACGACTCCTCAATATCGCGGATAACCCCTTTTCCTTTCGGTTCTACAATCACATAAATGACATATTAACTTCTATTCCTTTAACCTTACTAACCATGTCTTACTTTTCCTTTTCCCAATCAAAATCAAACATTACACATAATCACATTACAAAACAATTCATTACATTATCCTTGCCATACACAAACCAATAAATCAAGTTAAGGAATTTAATTCCTTTTCTTCTCAATTTCACAATTCAATTCATATCAAGCATATGAATCAAACAAATATATTTTCTATTAACCCATATTATAAATTTACACTTTAAAAATAAAAATCTCTAGTTAACCAATTCCATCAATTTGGGAAAAAATCATTTTACTTATCCAAATCCCAAATTGAACTTGTAATCATTCAATTGCACCATATACAAACTTACTTAATCAATCAATTTCATTAATTCAAATCAAATTTCAAAATCTCCAATTTCTCCATAAACCCTAAGATTTGGGAAAAATATCAATTTCATACCCAAACCTTAAATTAAACATGGATTCATCTAATTAACATTCCAACAATTTATTTCCAACATTCAATTGAAATCAAATCACTTTGATTCTAACAAATCCCTAATTTTTCCATAATAAGGTAATTTAGGAAAAACTTATAAATTCATATCCAAACCTTAAATTGATTCTAGAATCATGAAATTAACATCATAATAATCATATAGCATCATTCAAACATCAACAACAATCATTAATTCATATATTTCTCTTATATCATCTATTATGCCTAAAAAAAATCAAGTTTTGTATAAAAATCACCATAATTCATTTTAACACTTCCAATCCACTTTTCTATACCCCAAATGATCTTAGATAACATTAAAATTAATTTAAAATAATTCCTCCCCCTAAATCAAGAGAGGCCGAACCATGATGGAATTTTTTCCTTCAAATGGTTCTTTCATGTTTTCATCTTATTTCCTTCTATACACTTTTAATTCCATACTTTAATTTGCATAATCTATCAAAAGATATTCAAAACAAATCCTCCTAGATGATCCTTATTTAATTCCAGCCAAATAAATGAATAGAAAAAGAAATAACTTAAATCCAAACACTAAATCCATACTTAAAAACCATAACAAGAAACATAAGCACTAATTCTTACCTTAGGCAAAATAAATTGCTAGCTTTGGAACTTATGAACAAGTAGAGACTTTTTGGTGATTTGAGAGAGTTTTGTTTCTTTCTTTTCCCTTTTGGATGGCACGGCACAAAATGAAATGAAGAAGTAAAATTTTTGGCTTATATGACATTAGCTTGAATGGTGGTGATTCAACTTCAAAATAATCAAATGGCTATTATGGAATCAAGATGAATGGCCTTGATTTAATTAACACCAATGGCTATGATGTGCCTTAGGTGTTATATGACTAAGCATAAGTGATTATGTGAATAAAACAAAAGAGTGCATGTAGTCTTGATGAAAGAAAGATGAAGAGTTCCATTTGATTTGGTAAGTTGACTTAAAAGTCAACTTTGGAGTCTTAAAATCCAAAACCAACTTTTCCACCATTTTCTCTTCTAATTATCATATTATAACTTAATTAAAATAAAATCCTACATATTTACATACTAATTGGGTAGGCCATTACATGATCTTGGGCCTGGAAATCAAAAAATCCAAGTTAAGGCCCAACCGAGACATTTCCCGTATCGTAAAATTTTTTCAAAATTTTCCTTCGATCGTTTTTCCCTAGAATAATTTTATATCACTTCCTATATCATAATATACACTATTAATATTGATACCTTACTCCTTTCAATCAAATTAAAATATAAAAATTCACACAGTATCAAATATCCAAACCGAGCACTTTACACACAACATAAACAAATACATCGATTCATTCCCATTATGAGTACTATAATGTGCTATCTATAGAATACATATATTCTATATCATTTCATAGCTCAAATGGGCTATGGAAATCTCGGGTATTACAATAAGTAATAAAAACAATAATATGGTATGTATTTAAGAATTTTTGAGTTATTTAACCACTCCCTAACAATATTAGCCTTTTATTTGTTTTAGTGTATTTTAACATATTTTTAAAAATTGCATTTTAAATTATTTTTTTATTTAAAAAAATGATTACTTTTAATAAATCATAATTTTGAAAAGTTAGAAAATTCAGTTTATCCAAAATCATGGTTTCCTGAATTCTATAAAGTCCAAAAGTTCACACAAAACATTTCGAATTCAATACTAAACACACAATTAAAACTTCCATTTGTAATTTAAAAACTTTTTATTCATTATAATTAGTTTATTTCCTTATTTATAAATTAGTGTCCATGTAATAATATAGTATACAAGCCCTTCGCAGGAGTGCACACCCAAAACCAAAAGCAAAGTCCTTGGAAGAGTGCAATTTAAGTCCTTCACAAAAGCGCATACTCCAACGCCTGTTGAGACACAAGGATAAAGCCCTCGAAAAAGTGCAATATAAACCCCTCACAGAAGTGCACGCCTTAAGAAAGATCTCGTCATAGCAAGACATAAAGACCTAGTAAACTCTAAGTTAGAGACCACGAGGTACTAAGGACCTAACTAACTCTTGGCAAAAGACCATGATGATCTAAAGACCTAGTAAACTTTAGAAAAAAAAAAAAAAAAAAAACCCGAACCTAAGACCTAGTAAACTTTAGAACAAAAACTTGAACATGACTCGAGTTTCTAATTTAAAACCCTCCCCACCCTGCCCCATTTAGTAAATGGGGCGGGGTGAGACATATTAAATTGTCATCTCTACTCACTTTAGATCAATATTGCTAGTGAGTCCCTGACTTTTTAGAAATACATTAAAATGTCTCTAATACTCTATTTCGTTAACTACTTAGTTCCTTCATCCACAATTACAGCATATTCTAGCATATTATATTAATTAAAAATAAAAAATGACAAATTTTCCCTCTTTTCCTCTTCTGCAATTAAAGTTACATTTGTTTCAATTAAATTGTAATAATTTACTAAAATGGATTAAAAAAAATTCTATGTATAAAAGAATATTTAAATATTAAGATTTAATTAAATAGATTTTTTTTAATTAAGTGTTTTAATAGATATATTGTTTAGTTTTAATAATAAAAAATTCCTAAATTTTTCAATTTTTAATTTTTTTTATCTATTTTTAATTTTCATTTAATAATCATATAATTTTTTAAAATTTACCAATAGCACCACCTCAACGTGCGATAATGAGTCCACAAAGGAGACTTGGAATTTATGTTGGTTATGAATTTTCTCAATTCTTAAGTATTTGGAGCCCTTAATAGGTAATTTATTTACTGTGCATTTTGTTTATTGTGAGTTTGATGAGGCATATTTCCTGACATTAGGGGGAGGAAAAACACTTGTTAGAGCAAAAGAATGTCAAGAAATTTCTTGGAAGGAAGACCGTTTAGATAGTTTTGATTCACGTACAAGTCAGAGTGAACTGAAGTTCAGAAAATAATACAGTTGCAACATATTGTAATTCAACTACCATATGCATTTATAGATGCCAAAAGAGTGATAATGTCTCATATTTCAGCTGCTAATACCCCAACAAAGGTTGTGGTCCCTATTAAAAAAAAAACAATCGAGTTTGACAAACGCCAAAAGCGTCGACGACCAATTAGAGCTAAAGATAAAAATCCGCGGTAAAGAAAAGCAGCATCATTAAGAAAATCTCATGAAGAGAAGCTCTTGAAGAGGAAGATCTCAGTCAAAGAGCTATAGCTAATGATGAGATACAGATTGAGACAACGAAACAATTAGATTCCTAGAGTTGATGAGATGAATGAAAATTATGAGATCTCGATTAATTTTGTGAATACAAAAGAAACATTAAATAAAAATTCATTTATTGTTTACGATGAATTTGCCTCAATAGTAGCTCTTGCTATTTCAAGAGACAATCTTGATCCATAACCTATGAATATAACTTAATGTCAGTATAAACATAACTGGTCATCATAGAAAAAGGCAATTCAGGTCGAGTTAGACTCGCTCTCTAAATGAAAGGTATTCAGAGTTGTTATGCTGACTCCTTAAAATGTTAAAATAGTTGGGTATAAATAGGTATTTATTTGAAAGCGTAATGAGAATAATGAGGTGGTAAGATATAAAGCAAGGCTAGTTGCCTAGGATTTTTCGTAAAGACCTGGTATTAACTATGTGGAAACTTATTCTCTTGTTATGGATATGATCATGTTCCGTTACTTGATTAGTATGGCAGTTAAAGAAAGGCTTGATATATGCCTTATGGATGTCGTAACATCTTACCTATATGGGAACTTAGAAAATGATATTTATATAGGAGTCCAAAAAGGACTAAAGATACCAGAGATGAATGCACATCAAACACGTGACATGTATTCAATCAAATTGTAGAGATCCTTGTATGGATTAAAGCAATTTGGATATATGTGGTATAATCGTTTGAGTGAATCTTTATTGAAAGAAGGATATATGAATGATACACAATGTCCATGTGTATTCATAAAAAGATCACAGAATGGTTATGTTATTATTGCAGTATATGTTGATGATCTAAATATCATTGGGACTCCTAACGAACTTAAAGAAGTATGTACTTATTTGAAAAGTGAGTTTGAGATGAAAGATTTAGGGAAAACAAAATTTTGTATTGGCATGCAAATCAATCATTTATCCTAAGGAGTCCTAATATACCAGTCTACTTATGTGGAAAAAGGTACTTAAACAATTTTTCATGGATAAATCTTTTTCCTTGAGTACACCAATGGTAGTCCGCTCACTGGATGTGAAGAAATATCCTTTTAGACCTAAAGAAGATAACAATGAGCTATTTGATCCTTTAGTACCATATTTGAGTACTATAGAGGTACTCATATATCTTGCAAATTGCATCAGGCTTAATATTGCATTTATAGTAAATCTCCTATCTAGATATAGCTCTGCACCTACCAAAAGATATTGGAGTGGTGTAAAATACTTATTGCATTATCTTTAGGGGACCATTGATTTAGGGTTATTTTTCCATATAATTCAGATAAGACACTTGTGGGATATGCGAAAACTGGTTATTTGTCTGATCCTCATAATGGTAGATCTCAGACTAGTTATGTGTTTACTTATGGTGGTACTACAATTTCATAGAGGTCTGTAAAGAAAACTACGGTTGCTACTTCCTCCAATCACTCAGAGATTTTGGCTCTACATGAGGCAAGTCGAGAATGTGCTTAGTTGAGATCCATGATAGGACTCATATGTGAAACTTGTCAAGTATCCTCAATAAATGATGCTCCCACTATGTTGTTTAAGGATAACACAACTTGTATTGCACAAATTAAAAGTGGATATATCAAGGGTGACTGAACTAAATATATTTTACCCAAATTCTTTTACACGCATGAGCTCTAAAAGAGTGCTGAAATAGATATTCACCAAATTCACTCAAGTGACAACCTAGTAGACTTATTTACTAAGTCCTTACCTATTAGCATATTTAAATAGTTTGTTTCATCAATTGGCATGTGTCGTCTTAAAGTGTTGTCTTCATCAAGGGGAGCGAATTAGTATAAGATTGTACTCTTTTTCCTTAGTCAAGTTTTTTGTCCCACAAGATTTTCTTGACCAAAGGTTTTGATGAGGCAGTTTGTGCAATGACAGAATAGTGCATGAATTGTACTATTTTGCTTAGTTATGTTTTTCCCATTAGGTTTTTCTAGCAAGGTTTTTAACGAGACATATTTATGGTGCAAGTAATATCCAATGGGAAGTGTTATAAATAAATTATTATATATGGATATTCCTTAAATGCACTTCAATATATAATTTATAGAGATTATAGTATAGGGTTATTTTAGTAATATTGTATACACCAAAACCCTAACTATTCTTATATATATAGGAAGCTAGGGTTAATCGAATAAAAATATGGGTTTTGAGCCTCTTTTCTCTTTATATATTTTGTTGTATCTCTTTTCCTTTATTTCCTTTATTACTTTATATTTCTTATTATTGTCTTCAATTCGTTGTGTTAATAAGATGGTTTACAACAATTTTAACCATTAATTACATTTTAATTTTTTATATTTTAATAAATTAATAATTAAAGTGTTATTAAATTAAGAGTAGTTTAGTACTTTCCAAAATATGAATAAATAACATTTTTATTATAATAAAAATAAAATTACATTTTTGATTATTAAAATAATCAAATAATATAATTAAATTAAAGTTGAAAAAAAAGTAAATCTTGAAGTGGCAAAGGCAGAGGCAAAGCAAAATCACCATTATCAATACATATACGGTTATGAGTGCAGGAGGATGAGTTGAAGCAAGAATGGGTTTTGGACTTTAGATGACATGTCCCTTGATTTGTGGTTTTGGATGTGAAGCTTGTCTTGAATCTTGATTGTTTCATTTTTGTGGAATTTGAAACGTCTGAAATTTTCATTCTTAATAATTTCATTTTCGTTCTTTGATGCGATGATGTTCTCAAAACAATGTTGTTGCGACAATGAACTTAGCCATGGCTAGCCACCATTAAATCAAACGCCGACATGAAAGAACTTGTCATAAACTTAATCGAAGAAACGAAATATTGCCAAACAACGAAAGATCAACGTTGAGAAAGTTCTCACATTAGGCCTACATCTTGGTTTAGCAAATTCGTCGAACAAATAGTATGCAACCTCTAAATCCCCATTTTCACATAACCCTTATAATGAGAATGTTAAGACAACAAACATCAATCTCTACCAATTCGAGATAGTCCAAAGAGATAGCCAATTGCATTCCCATCAAGATACTCATTACCTCAGCTACTGGAACATCCCAACAAACTTGGATACCTTTAGTAGACAACATCAGTTGTTCTTACTGCTATTCATTTCCAGAATGGAGATGTGGTCAACTTTTGTAAGGAAATACTATCAAAAGGGGGATAAGTCCAATTGGTAATAATTTCATTGAAAAGTAAATTGATTTAAATTCATAATTTCAAAATGAAAGTGAGGTAAATAGGTGTATGCGTTCAATGATTGGAATGTGGGTGTGTATGGGAAAAATGGAGAATGCTCCAAAAATACGTACTGATGGAGCGAGTACGAGTGGATCAGTTACAAGGGAAAGTACTATTAGTGGTGATGCTTCTGCTACTCCAAAAATGCCTACTGATGGAGCGAGTAGAAGTAGAGCCTGAACTAGAGGAGTAGAAGTTGAGTTCGAGGAGTGGATACGAGAGAGATATAAACCCAAAAGAAGAGGAAGAAAAGAAAGGACAATAAGATGGAGATGAGGGTAGTAGGAGAGATAAGTCTCGTAATGCCATTGACAAAGAGGATTAGAGACAGAACTAGAAGTAGGAACAGAAAGAGCAGAGGAGAAGAGAATATAGCATTATAGAGAGGAGAGGAAATAAAGAGAGAGGCGATTGGAGTCAGCAAGAGAAGAAAGGGAGAGAATGCGAGCACAAGCTTCAGTAGTGGATTCCAAAGCCCATGGTAGCCACGGTGGCAACAAGGTGTATAGTTTTGCTAAGGGATAAAGTGCAAATATACCCCTTTATATTTTTCATAAAGTGCATATTGTGAACCCTAAATTTTGTATCCTTTGGACCTAGTTGAACCCTACAGTCACTTAACAGAGTCCTAGAAGCTGAAAAGGCAAAAAATGATTGAAAATGGGGTAAAAATAGTAAAAATCGGCGAAATCAATTGTCAAAACTGCACAGAAGCCTGGAGGAACCGCACAGCCATGTGCGGTCCCTAGTTGGTTGTCTGCTCTATATGGCTGTGTGCAGTTCCCATGTCTCAGGTGCGGTCCCAAATGGATCGTGTGCGGTTCTAGAAGGTTCTTGTGCGATTTCATGTCCGGAAACCAAAATCCCACATTGGAAAACGTCCAATACTCTCCCCAACCCCTTATACTTAATATACTGACCCCCAAAATCAATTTAGAAACACTGGGACTTCCTTGATCAACCTGTCATCTCAAAGTAAGTCTCAAAAGTTCTTTTTTGCTTGTTCCATAAAAAAGGAATGAGCCTCTCTAGTTCTAAAATTTCCTTTTATTTTTTATTCGCTTTGCTCTTTGCTTTGCAAAACGTGCACAAAATTTTTGCTCGAGGTACGAGTTCTGCCTCAAGTTGAGAGGTGGAATTAAGATCCGGAAAGAAACTCCGTCTGTTTGTCCCTAAACCTCGCACGTGTAAAGTAAGCCTCAATCCCTTTCTATTTTCTTTATTTTTATTTTTATTTTTTCCTTTTGCTTTATTTTCCCTCATTGGGATTCTCTTCTTCCCCTTTAGGCTCCTTGCTTAATTCTTTTCTCTTAATTGATTCGCTTAGGTTAGTTAATTAAAATATGAAATAATTAATTCAACCTGGTAACCAATTAAAATCAATAACTCAATCAATTCAACTCTGAAATAAATCAAAACATGATAAAGTGGTTTGACTAAACAAACCCCTTTGTAAGAAGGGAGAACTGCGTGAGTTTTGATTCCCATTCAAAGGGATAAGCAGGCATGCTTGGTCCAAGGATCAAATCCAAATAAAATAAACAAACTTCTCCTCTCTATCACCTTCCTCACTTAGTCAGGGTTTCTTTTAGGATTAGTTTGGAGAATGTGTGATCTCTTTAGAACCCATAAAGGCTAGAGGAGGTATCCCCTGATTTGTTTTGTAATCTATGATTTAATTATTTTGTTCGTTTTTACTTTTTTTTTTTATTACTTTATTTTATGGAATGAATGAATGGGATCATGCATCTTTAATTGTTCATGTATTTTACTTATTCATGAAATTAATTTTAAGCCATTTTGTATTAAACTTGCCAAACTATTTTTTTTTTAAATAAACTAAAAAACTTAGTCTCCAAATCCTCTTTGGTAATCGAAGACTAGTGCACTTTTCTATTATGATAAATAATTGGAGTCATTTAATTGAGTTTTTCCCTTAACTTTTCCCAAATAAAATAAAATTAAGGTGGCAACTCAAAATCACTTTTCAAAATCAATCAATATGAGCTCGGGGGCTCCAACGTAAAACCAAACCCAAAAGAGCATTTTGATTCCCTCTTAGTGGATTGGATTGGTGCTCGGTCACAGTTGGCGACTCCATTAGAGATGGGATGCTTTCTTTTAATAAAAGAAAAAAATTAGTGAACTAATAATTGGTTTAAATTAAAGTTTGGCACTTTTAGTGCAAAAATGGCTTTCATGCATCATTTGCATAGGCTCCTTGCCTTTCAACCTAGTTCTTTAGGAAGACAATGGATAGTGAGTAGCATCGAGTGGGTAACCCTCCTTGGGTCTATTCGCAGATAATGAAATCATCCACCCCGCAATGAATCCTTTGATCCTTTCAAAAGTGTAACGAGCAAGTATGTACTGTTGGAACCACGCGAGGCTCTTTGACTCACATGTGGTTAGGTATATCGCTGATTTAGTGTGATGGGTACCCAATTCCAAGCCACCCTTACCATGTTCATGTAATGAACCTAGACCTGACCTTAGGTTGTATGTACCATAATCAAAGCCTTGTACAATCGCATTTTCATGAAATGACTTTTCATTCATTCATCCATGCATACATTTATTAAACCAAGAACCTCGAACCAAGTGGAGAGTCTACCAAGCCCATACCATTTTCTTACTCTAAATAGTCTTTCCATCCATTTTGACTTGTTATGATCCTACACTTAC
The DNA here is from genome assembly GCA_949750685.1 of Vernicia montana. Taxonomy (NCBI): domain Eukaryota; kingdom Viridiplantae; phylum Streptophyta; class Magnoliopsida; order Malpighiales; family Euphorbiaceae; genus Vernicia; species Vernicia montana. Next base: position 10,565 of record CATKHJ010306592.1, read on the forward strand.
CTATCTACCTTTGTTTGGTTTTAAGGTGAAAATGGCCAATCTGAATGCAACTGTGTCGAATGACTCGAATGCTAATGATCCAAATGAAGTAGCTCAACTGGACACACTCTTAGCCACCCTCCCCATCAAGCAATAGGAAAATTTACAATTAATGTTGACCGCTCAGCAAGTTGAGTTCAAGGAACAAAGACAATCTATTCTCGAAGAGGTGCAAGCCATCATTAGTCGAGCTATCCTCAACCCAACTAACCCAAGCCCAACTTTGAACCAAACTACTTCAAACTTGAACTGGGCTACTTTGGCCCGAGCTCACACCAATATTGCCTCTACCTCCAGAACTATAATTGACCTCACTGATAAAGGCAAGACTATAGCTAGTGCCCTTCAAGCCATGGAAACTCCAAACATCACCACCCACTCTACTACTTCCTCTCCTTCGAATCCTTTTCAAGGAAAGGAAGCTTTCTCCCATCCTAATCTCAAATCCTTCATGAAAAAATTTGAAGCCATGGAAGGGACCCTCAAAAATATCAAGAGGCATGATGATGTGATTGATGTCAACTCCTTTACCCTCTTTCCCAATGCTAGGGTTCCACCCAATTTCAAAATGCCAAACCTAGACAAGTTCAATGGAACCACCCACCTTAAAACTCACCTGAAAATGTATGTGGGGGCAATGAATCCTTTGGGAGTGAACAATGAGCTCCTTGCTCAACTCTTTCAACAATCTTTGACTGGAGCTGCAATGAGATGGTTTGTGGACCTAGACATGAACTAAAAGCGAACATGGGATGACATCTGCAATACCTTTGTCAAACAATACCACTACAACATTGAGGTAGATGTCATAAAGAGGGATCTTGAGATTACCAAGCAAAATCAAAAGGAGTCCTTCTCCTCGTTCCTTACAAGGTGGAGGGCTAAGGCTACTCAAATGGTGAACTGCCCTACTGAACAAGAACAGATTGACATTATTGTCAAAAACCTCCTTCCGGTTTACCAAAATTGTCTCCTCACCCAATACCTCTCAGACATCAAAGCCTTAATTTCCACCACATCCAAAACAAAAGACTTGATCCAAAGTGGCCAAATTAAAGAAGAACCTTTCAATCCAAGATACAAAAAGAGCACACCTTACCAATCCAATGTTACCTCCTCAACAAATCAGAAAGAGGGGGGGGGGGGGGGGGGGGGGGGAGGAGATATCTGCCATTTCTAACTACCAATCACTGAGATTGGAAAGAAGGATGTAATACCCTAAGTTTCTATTAGTAAGCAAGGTAAGTTCACACGAGTTATATATGTGTTACGTATTTGTTCAAGTGCCTCGAAGTTCAAGATTAATGTGCATACTAAGTTCTTATTCATGTGTACGAGTAAAATTAGAATAAGAAATTCTCAAAAGTGAAAAAGAAATTGAATTGAGGATTATAATAATTTTTGAATAATTCAATACAACTAATATGTAGTTATAGGTTTAAGTGGCATTTGGAAGTTTGTTAAGAAAAATAAAATTGGATTATAATTTATAATATATTTAAAGATAAAAAATAATATATATATATATATATATATATATATATATTGGACCAAAAGAAATAGAAAGAATGAGTTAAAGAAGTGAAAGTGGGCCAAAGAATGTTATATATATACACGAAAATGGCTAAAGAATTAAAGAAGAAAAGTCAATGTAAAGAATGAGAATTGTTT
>CATKHJ010306597.1:0-13085 GCA_949750685.1 Vernicia montana
ATTATATTATTAAGTATTTAATTATATTATTATTATTTAAATATTAATTAATAATATATAAAACTTAACATAAATATGTATAACATTTTTATCAAAATATATAAATTATGAAATTTTAACATTAATAAAATTATAAAAAAAATAAATGGAAATCCCCGTTCCCACCTCGAACCCAATTTATTCCGCCCCGTCTTTGTCTCGACTGTTCATGAGGCGGAGACGAGAATCTCAAAACCCGCCCCGCTCCGCCTCATTGCCATTCCTACATTCGAATATTTGTAAGCTTGCGGTTTGTGCGAATTTTAATCATATTTTTTTATTTTTAAAATATTTTAACATAAGTAAATTATTTTATATTAAATTTAATTTTACTTTATGATAATTTTAAATATTAATATAAATAAAATATATGGGCCAATTAAAAGAGTTATAGTATTAAATATATTGTTATGCATAAATTTTAATTAAAATCTACAAAATCATAATGACCTGAAAAAAAAAGTTGATGGGGTGTTTTCATGCAAAAGAATTACTAGACATATAATAAAAGTTTTTTTAAAAAAATATTGGACACATTACAAAAGAAAATTTCTAAACCACTCTAGATCTCAACTTATATATATATATAATTCATGAAATATGACAAGAAAGTAAATTAATTATTAATTAATTATTTTATGTTTTGGATGTTTGAAAACTATAGACAAATATTTTAAATATGTTATGTTTGGTTTGTTACTTTGTGGACATGATAATTAATTTGTTTTGGTATGTATACATTTAGTTATGCTATTGATTGAAAAAAATTCTTATTCATATTATTTACATGCATATAATTTTCTACATTTACTTAAATAAATCATGTATTTTTATTTTAATTTTTTAAAATCACTATCTCTTTTAAATGTCATAATAAGTACAAAGAAAAACTATACAAATGTAATAGTTGTTGAATCTTTTTTCTTATTATTATTAGATTATTTATATAGTACACCTAATTTATAAATAAATCAAAATTTATAATTGTCAGATCCTTCATTTTAATCTTGACTGTTTGATTTAATTTATTTAAAATCGTCAAGATTAAAAATAAATTATTTAATAATTATAAATTTAAATTTATTTATAAAACGAGTGTACTACATAAAAAGACTTATTATTATTATTTAATAATTACTCCAAACATAATTAATTTCGAGACAGAAATACATTGCATTGAAAAACATGTTATCAAATTTCTCATTTTGCTGATCTTGTTTAGTTAATCAATAATCACCCCAAAAACAAAGCATGAACCAAATTTCCACATTGTCTTCTCGTTTGGTAGACCAACTTAATTAGTAGCTCTAATCTGTCATTATTAATTAATTAATTACTTAATTAAGAGAGTTTGTAAATTTTCTAAGCATGTCTCAATTTGTTCATGATAATGTTTAAAAAGAGTAAACGACACAAAGGCAAGGCAATAATTAATTTTCAAAGCCAAATGCGCGAAAATGACGTCGTTTTTCAATTGATCGCTATTTTGACCAATTACTTTTCACTTACAAGGGTCACAGTCACTGATACGAACATTTTATTTTGTTGTATTGTATTTACCGTGTGGTTTCTCTTTCCTCTGCCACGCGCGTGACCGAGAGTTCAGACAACACAACAAACCTCTGAAAGTACCTTTGTACGTCTTTTTTTTTTTTACCATGCTTGTTAATGAAACAACAAACTACTTATTAAAAGAAAACATATTTTCTATTATTTGATTATTATATTAAAAGTTCGTTAAAAATATTAAAAATTTCAGTTTATAAAATTTTAAATATATTTAAAATTATTAAAATTTTATATTTTTAAATTTTATTATCAAATATAAAAAAAAATTACTTAAAAATAGTAAATTGTGGTGGTCACTAATGACTCATGATAATTATCGGTGATCGATAAATTTATAAATATGTGTTTATATACATTCATTTCATTATAATGAATTTATTAAAATTCAAAAAATAATTTTTTTTTTTGAAAATATGAAGTTATTTTTTTAAAATGATTTAATTTTCCATTAAATATGAAAATATTAAATTTTCAAATCATTTCAATATCAGAAAATATAAAAAATATTTTAAAAAAATATTTTATACTAGAAATTCAAATACCAACAACAAATTCAAACACCTCTCAGTTTTAATATTTACTTGTTTAAAAATAAGATAATCATATGATTAAAGCCAACAAAATGATAATATTGGCCATTCTCTTTTGAAAAGTTTAAATGAGAATGTATTATTATAAAAATCGAATTTGATTTTGCATTTAATTTTCTTTTATGGGTGTTATGATTTTAAGATTTTCAAACAGAAATTTGAAAATAATAATGAAGTTTGTATTTCTGTTCTATTTTCTGACTAAACAAACAGGATCTAAAAGGATGAGGGGATGCAATCTTACATGAAAAAAGCTTTAAACAGTAAAGCACAGCCTGCAACTGAGGGCTGTCTTTAAATCCGTACACATATTTAAAGTACTATCCATTCGTCTAGCTAGTTATATCCATTTTTAGTCCCATCAGCCATTTTAATATAATATTTGCATCTTCTTAAACATACTCTCTTTTATTTTGACTTTTGCGCTCTTTTTTTTAAATAATAAAAAAAATATAATTTGTGTTCTTTTATTTTTTATTTTTTTTTAACGTGGTATTAAGATTTAACTTTTAATTTTTACCATTATTTTTTTAATAAATTATTATTTAGTCTTTAAAATTTGATTTAATTGATGTATTTTTATTTTTTGAAAAATTAATTAATTAGTATCTTAATTTTGATTTCATTATATTATTTAGTTTTTCCATCTAATTTTTTTACTTTTTTCTGTTAAATTTATGAAAAAATAACTAAAATGTTCATGTATATATAATAAATATAAATATAAATATAAATATATTATTTAAAAATAAAAAATAAAAAATTCAAATTAATAAAAGTAAATAATAATTATATAATAATCATTTAATTATTTAATAATCATTTAATTTTATTAATATAAATATTTTTTTATTTTTATTTTTATTTTTAAATAATATAATTATATAATAATAAATAATTTTATAATTTTATGATATTACATATAAATATTATATAATTATATAAATATTATTTACTTTTATTATTTTAAATTTTTTTTATTTTTAAATAATAAAATTATATTTATATTTATTATATATGCAAGGTCATTTTAGTCATTTTTCATAAATTTAACAAAAAAAAATATAAAAATTAAACGGAAAGATTAAATAATTTGACGAAACAAAAATTAAGGGACTAATTAGTTAATTTTTCAAAAAATAAGGACAAATTAATTAATTAGGTCAAATCTCATAGGCTAAATAGTAATTTATCCTTATTTTTTTTAGTGGATAACAAATATTATTAGACTAATTTATATATTAATCGAGATTAAATCTCATCCCGAATGAATTTAAAGATACATACCCACACTCGATTTATATATTTAAAAATTATTTCATAAATATTAATTTAAAAAATTGAATTCTGATTGCTCATCAGACTAATCCTTTGGGTTTTAATCTCTATCATTATCATATTATAAGTGAAATGTGTTTTTTTAAGGAAATGGATGCATGTTTTATCCTTTCAATTTTAATAAGTTTACCATATTGTATTTTAAATTGGTTTCCATAGAAATAATTTAAAACCAATTTTTTTTTTTTAATTAAATTGGTGGTCTAAATTTAGGTTAAACATATCTCTATATGCCACTTAACAGTGGTCACAACAGTGATCATACACTTAGTAGCACTTTAAAAAAAAAAAAAATTAAATTAAATTTAAAACTATTTTTGAGATATTTTTATTTTAGTATATATTAAAGAGAAGAATTAAATATGAGTCTATTATCCATATAAACATGCACTTTACTGCTACATTATGCATTTTACATTTTTTTTTTGATGTTTTGAATCCTTGTACAGGCAATGGGAAGAGGAAATGCAATTCAAAAGTAAAAGTGTATATTCAAAGCCATTTAATTTTTCTAGCAATTGCAAATATAAATATGGGTTAAAAAAAAGTTTGTATAAAAGAATAATTTCTCAAGAATAATACATATTCATTCATGCAATATCCAAAGGTAAAAAATAAAAATAAAAAATACATAGGGAGCCCACACTCTCTCTTTCGAAAAACTAACTAAAATTTCTAAAAAAAAAAAAAAAAGAAAAACTAACTAAAATACTTGAATTTCAACTCTTATAATACATGCCCCCATAACTCTCTCTCACCCATCTCCCCACCTCTTCAAATCTCTTTACCCTTCTCTCTCTGCAACCTCAACTGCTCAACAAACAATTAACAGCGACTATGTTTCTCTTATTCCTCTGTTTCTTTTCCCTCCTCTTTCCTTCTCCTTCTTTTTCTCTCAACCAAGAAGGTCTTTACCTTCAGCAAGTTAAGCTCTCTCTCTCTGACCCTGACTCCGCCCTCTCTTCCTGGTCTGACCGCGACGACACCCCTTGTTCTTGGTTCGGTGTCGGTTGCGACTCTGCAACTCGCTCTGTTACTTCCATTGACCTCTCCAGCACTAACATAGGTGGCTCTTTCCCTTCCCTTCTCTGCCGCCTCCAAAACCTTACTTTCATTTCCTTTAATGATAACTCCATTAATGATACTCTCCCTCTTGACATTTCAACTTGCCAGAATCTTGAACATCTTGATCTTGCTCAGAACTATCTTACTGGTACACTTCCACACACTTTAGCTGACCTTCCTAATCTAAAGTACCTTGACCTCACCGGTAACAATTTCTCCGGCAATATTCCGGAGTCTTTTGGTCATTTTCAAAAGCTTGAGGTTATTTCTCTTGTTTATAATCTGTTTGATGGAGTAATACCGCCATTTTTGGGCAACATTAGTACTTTAAAGATGTTGAATTTGTCTTATAACCCGTTTTCTCCGGGTCGGATTCCCCCGGAGATTGGGAACTTGACCAATTTGGAGATTTTGTGGCTCACTGAATGTAATCTAGTCGGTGAAATTCCTGACTCGCTCGGTCGACTCAAGAACCTTAAAGATTTGGACCTTGCGCTCAATGATTTAGTCGGAAATATCCCGAGTTCACTCACTGATTTGTCTAGCGTGTTTCAAATCGAGCTCTATAACAACTCGCTCACCGGTGAGTTACCCCGGGGGTTGGGGAATTTGACTGCATTGAGACTGCTTGACGCGTCGATGAATCAGTTGACTGGGCCGATTCCAGACGAGTTATGCCGGTTATCGTTAGAGAGTCTCAATCTCTATGAGAATCACTTCGAAGGGAGTTTGCCGGCAAGCATTGCGAACTCCCCACGGTTGTACGAACTCAGACTGTTTCGTAACAGACTCACAGGCGAGTTGCCCCAAAACCTCGGCAAAAACTCGCCATTGAGATGGCTCGATGTGTCAAGCAACAAATTCACTGGCCAAATCCCTGAGAGTTTGTGCGCAAAGGGTGAGTTAGAGGAGCTACTAATGATATACAATTCATTTTCGGGTCAAATACCAGAAAGTTTAAGTCAATGCCAAAGCTTGAGCCGGGTCCGCTTGGGTTACAACCAGTTGTCCGGTGAAGTGCCATATGGGTTCTGGGGACTGCCTCATGTGTACCTTATTGAACTCGTTAACAATTCATTATCGGGTCAAATTGCTAAGACTATCGCCAGTGCAGCAAATTTATCGATGTTGATTATTGATAATAACCGTTTCAATGGAAGCATACCAGAGGAGATTGGGTGGTTAGAGAATATTGGGTCGTTTTCTGGGAGTGAAAATGAATTCTGTGGATCGTTGCCTGGGAGTATAGTGAATCTGAAGCAGCTAGGGAGTCTGGATCTTCACGGTAATTTTCTTTCCGGTGAGCTACCAAGCGGGATTGATTCGTGGAAGAAAATGAATGAGCTTAATTTGGCTAACAACCAGTTTTCAGGGAAGATTCCCAACGAAATTGGAAAGCTACCTGTGCTTAATTATCTTGATTTGTCTAGCAATCGGTTTTCTGGGAAAATCCCACTTAGCTTGCAGAATTTGAAGTTGAATCAGCTCAATTTGTCAAATAATAGGCTATCTGGGCAGATTCCACCTTTATTTGCTAAGGATATGTATAAAAGTAGCTTTCTTGGAAATCCTGGTTTGTGTGGGGATATTGTTGGTTTGTGCGATAGAAGAAGTGAAGGTAAAGGTGAAGGCTATGCCTGGCTGCTCAAGTCAATTTTTATACTTGCTGCTTTAGTGCTTGTTATTGGTGTGGTTTGGTTCTATTTCAAGTACAGAAATTTCAAGAATGCAAGAGCTATTGACAAGTCAAAATGGACGCTGATGTCGTTTCACAAATTGGGTTTTAGTGAATACGAGATCTTGGCTTCTCTTGATGAGGATAATGTTATAGGGACCGGATCGTCGGGGAAAGTATACAAGGTTGTGCTTAGCAATGGTGAGACAGTTGCTGTGAAGAAACTCTGGGGAGTAGCCAAAAAAGAGAACGATGAAAGCGATGTTGAGAAAGGTCAGGTTCAAGACAATGGATTTGAGGCAGAGGTTGATACTCTTGGAAAGATTAGGCACAAAAACATTGTTAAACTCTGGTGTTGCTGTACCACTAGAGACTGCAAACTTTTGGTATATGAGTACATGCCTAATGGTAGCTTAGGTGATTTGTTGCATAGTAACAAGGGAGGTTTGTTAGATTGGCCAACAAGGTATAAGATCCTTTTAGATGCAGCTGAGGGGCTTTCCTATTTGCATCATGATTGTGTTCCTCCAATTGTTCATAGAGATGTTAAGTCCAACAATATTTTGTTGGATGGAGATTTTGGAGCACGGGTGGCTGATTTTGGTGTAGCCAAGGTTGTTGATTCCACTGGAAAGCCTAAATCCATGTCTGTGATTGCAGGGTCTTGTGGTTACATTGCGCCAGGTTAGCAACCATATCCTTCTTCTTCACTAGTTTTGGATTTTATATATGTGTTGCAGATTTTGAATTGATTTTTTATATCACATTATTAATACTCTTGTTTGATATATTCAGCTAATTTTAGTTTTAATCCCATAATTGCGTCTAATTAAATGCTCTGTTATTAGTAATTATATGTTTTTAGCATCTGTTACAAAAATTGTCCTTGTAGCTACTTGGCGAGTGTACTTTGACAATTAGAGCAGATTAACATCCAATGTTAATATTCTACATCTATCAAGTATTGTGTTAAATCCGTAGACATTTATTTTGGTATTGATTGCCAGTTCATAGGTACTCCATATGACCTTAGTTGAAAAGTTGGACTAGCAAATTATCATTGTGATGTCGATTCCTTATAGCTTTTCTATTGAATTTTAAACTAATTCCCTTGTGTGTTCACTTAATGCAGAATATGCTTACACACTTAGAGTGAATGAAAAGAGTGACATCTACAGCTTTGGTGTGGTTATTCTTGAGTTGGTAACAAGGAAACTGCCTGTTGATCCAGAGTTCGGCGAGAAAGACTTAGTAAAGTGGGTATGCACCACTCTAGATCAGAAAGGAGTGGATCATGTTATTGATCCCAAATTGGATTCTTGTTTCAAGGAAGAGATATGCAAGGTCCTTAACTTTGGCATTCTCTGTACCAGTCCACTCCCCATCAACCGTCCGTCCATGAGAAGAGTGGTAAAAATGCTACAAGAAGTTGGTGCAGAGAACTTGTCCATGACTGCTAAAAAAGACGGGAAATTGACACCGTATTACTACGAAGATACCTCAGATCATGGAAGTATAGCTTGAGAATTACAATCAAGTTTTGTTGCAAACTCGGATATTAAGGAGTGAACAAGAAAGCTCCAATTTTCTTGTTCTTGGGTGAACTTCCCAATTTCAATTTTCAAATCCAATTTGGTGTTTGCTTTACAAAATGAAGGAAAGTTAAGGTCTTTCTGTCCACATGATAGGTTAGTTTATGGAGAGGGAAAAAAAATGGGTAAAAAAAAAATGGAAGGCAAGGAGTTGTTAATTATCAATGAGTTGTTGTACACTGTAAAGTAACTATTCCTGAAATTTCCTTTGAATGGGTTATTGCCCTGCATTAAGATAATTTTTTTGTTGAGAGTGATGATTGCCTGGGCTTGATTTCTTGAAAATGCTGGGCTTTTATTGGCAACTGGTAGTAAATTTTGTTTCTATGGTACATGAAAAGATCCTAAGGAAAGGGGAATCTATGCATAAATTGTACTGTTGGTATCACCAAATTTAAATGCTTGGATTAACCTTGATCAACAGTTAGAATTTAAGGCGATTTAGTGGTTTTGGGGTGTGTATTTTCTTAAAAAAATACACATTGAAGAACTATGCTAAAAAGCAAAGAAAATTTTAATTAAGCCAGAAAAGCCGCAGTACCCTGCTTAGTCTGTCGTGAGATCATAACCATCCATCAATAATACTATCCTCCTGCTAAATTGATAATCCACTATTATTTTTTTATTCATCTTAAAATTTAGTACAATTTCTATTTTTAAATGTTAATTTTATAAGAAAATTTTTATATTATCTTTTCTTAACTGTATTAATTAGCTATGTAATTAATGTATATATATTATACAAAATGTATAAAATTAATGTATATATATATATATATTACATTCTTTTTTATTTGACGTTTTAAATGAATTTTTTTTTAAAATATTTGTCATTTTAAGAAACCAATAAGATTTTAATTTTTTTTTTCAATTCTATCATTATCATCTACTCTATAATTAATGCACATATTATTCATTACTCTATAATAAATAAGGGTAATTTAGTCATTTTATTCTTGAAACTTAACGTAATTAATTATTTTTTAATCTTTATGAAATAATAAAAAACGACAATTAAAAAAAAATGGAGGGAGTATTAATTAATTTTCTTAATCTGTGTAAAAATAAAGTTGACTATCAATTTGTGATGAAAGAAATACTCCCTCCATTTCATTCACAATAGATAACGTTTTGGAGGTATGTACAAGTATTAAGAAACTAATTAACTCTCTTTAATTAGTAAATGAAAATACTAAATTACTCTTATTAAGTATTTATCTAAATTCTAAACCTTATCATGCATTAATTAAATTAAAAAGGATAAAAATAAAAAAAAATAATTAAATATACTATTAATATTCTAAAACGCTATCTATTATAAAAAAAAAATAAATAAATAAAACAATAGTCACTGGTGGAGCAATTCAATAAATTTTAATAGTACAACAACGTTCTCTTTATCCTTTAATATTGTATCAATAGTTCAATACAATTACTGCAACAGTAATTCAGTTGTCAAGAGAGTAGTAGCAAGCAATAAATGAATTGCGTGTCCCTTGCAATGGCTGAAATTTATCAATCTGGTCCCATACAGAATTGCAAGCTGGAGTTCTTAAATAAATAAGAACCTTCTTAAATGGCTAAAATCTAACTAGATATAATGGTAAAATTGTAATATTTTATATCAATAAATGGATTATAACTAATTCAATTTTCTAAAATACTATTTTTAGGATTAGTGAAAAATCTGATATATTTTTACTCTCTTGTTAAACTTTTAAAATTTTAAAATTTCTTTTTCTCACATAGCTTTTAATATATCTGTAATTTCTAAAAAGAAATAAATGCTTCAAATATATATTTTTATTTATTTTATATCTTTAAGAAGGAAATTTTTTTTTTACTTTTATTACTAACTTTTTACTTTAATTAAGTAAATACATATTATTCTCATTCATAATCAATAATTAAGTTATATTGTATAAATAATTATATTATATTATATTCTAATAGTAATTAAATTAAAAAGAAAAATTACAGGGCGTAGGATCAATTTTTGTATGGTCTGGATTGATTGGCCTTTGAAGATCTACATATGTATAATTAATTAATATATTTTATTGTTAATGCCATTAATGCCAACTTTTTTATTGTATTATTTGCACTTTCTTTTAAGTAGCTAACATATATAACTAAGATTTTCTTCTTCTTCTTTTGTTGTTGTTGTGTTTTATTTTTTATTTTTGTTTTCACTATTCCAAAGCCAAAGTACTTGAGAATGATTATTTATGAATTCACAATTAAAATAGTTTATACTTATTCATCATATGGATATTGAGTTTTAATTTATATTTATTTATGAGTTGAATTTTGAGTCTCAATTTATAAAAAATTATGAGAGTCGGATATCAAGTATTAATTTATGAAGAAAAATATGAATCCAACAAACTAAAATCTCTAAAAAAATTAATATTTTTAAAATCTAAATATGTTTCATAAACAAGTTTGATAATTTCGCAAATATTTGCCATTATAAAAATACTCTTTAAATATCTTGATTATGAAAAAAAATTATCATCTTTTCAAAATGTTTGCTATGCAAATTTCAAGTTATTTTAAAATTTTAATATTTGACGTCTACGTGTATTTACAAATTGCAATATTACAAAATTTTTAAAAAAATATAAAAGCCTCAAGGGTGGACGCAAAATTTAGATAGAGAATGGGTTGGGAACGGTGCCGTATATAAACTTTTTGTAATTGGCAAATAATCGAGGTATGATTGTATGAGAGTTATATGTAAATGAAAAAACTATGTGTACATAATATAACTCACTTAAAAGCAAGTTGTTTTAATCGCAAATGAGGTGATTGGATTTAGACTTTGTAAGCATTATATTTGGACAATATAATATAATTATAAATTTTTTTAATTATTTTGTTTCATTCACAGGAAATTTATTTTTTCACATATATTTTTATATATTTATTTTGTTTGAATTTATATTAATCAAATGACATATTTTTAAGTTTAATTCTTAATATAACTAGTACAATCTATTTAATTATTTTTTTCATATTGAAAATGATTTTATTTGATTATTTAAAAATTAAATTTGAAATACACTTATTTGGATTTGGACATTAATTTATTTTCATTATTTCGTAAGACCAAACATATTCATAATTCTTATTATATTCTTGTTGAATATTTTGAATTACATGCTAATGAAAATTTCAATTTGATTCAAAATAAAAGAATAATATATTATATATTCTTCAAACTTGCAATAAACTAATTAATTGATTTTTTTTTTAAACAAATTCAACCTTTATGTATGTCCTTGCCTTGAACGCCCCCACCTTCTATTGTGTATATTTACATTAATTAAATTAATTATCATCATTTATTTTTGTCACATATAAAATTACATAACTTTAGTTTCTTTTTAAATTCAATATTCTTGCTAATTTTCAATAAATTTTTCAATGAAATGTTTACATGGACCACTTTTTACAATAATATTCATTTGTATATTCATATTGGTCTAATACAATAATTTTCTCTCTTTTTTTTTATTTTTTTTATTAATATGTACGTATTTTATGCATATGTAGCAAGTAAAATTGTAAAAATATAAAAATCTAAAATTTATAAAATTGTTGACTAATTTTATGGATCTTTCTATATTTAATTTATATTATTGCTTTTGTACTTTTTCTTTATATGGATCAATCGCAAACTATAAAATTATATATTTTAATTCTCTTACTCCCTCATTTACAATAAGTTCTATTAATGATATTTATTTTCCGAACCAATTATGTAAATATATTTAGTTATCCTATTTTATGTTAAGTTTGTTGAAATTCATAAGGTTTTGGGCAAATAAAATAAAAACATCTATTTGTTACTGTTGGTTTTGAACAAATTAAAACAAAAATATAACTCCCAATGGCTTTGGGCAAATAAAATAAAAACATCTATCAATCTATCAAGATTATATTAATTAGGAACATTAAATTCTTGCTTTTGCTTTGTCCAATGACTAAATTCTCAATGTCTTTAATGCTTTGTCAAATGAGTTTTGGAAAAAAATAAAAAGAAAAAAAAAATTCACATTTCTTTTACCACCCAATAATAAAAATGGTATATTAATCTTTTGCTTTAATTTTTAGGATTATAATCTGTTAGATTATAACTGCACAGATTTATCCGATAAAAAAAAAAAAATCTTGTTTATGATGGGCTAATATAGAAACAAGAGAAAGTGAGTCCACCTGTTGAAGTTTATGGGTGCAGCCGTGCAGTACCAGAGCAAGCAAAAAGTACCCTTTGAACTGCCAATCTAATGGATATTTCCAATTTCAGAATTAGGACAGATTTGAACGTCTTTTTTTTTTTAATTATTATTATTATTATTATTATTAGGATTCTAATTATTAATTTTTATACAATTTTGAGATTTTTTAATTTTTAGAATTAATTTACATTAAAAAGAGTTAATTAATGGTATATTAATTAGGAGTATATAAGATGTTGAAATTTTGTCTATCAATTATCAGCGGTCTTATTTAATTCAAGTTGGCAAATTAATAATAAATAATTTTTTATCTGTGAGCCTATCCATACATAAATTAGAATATATAATGATTTTTAATTTACATATTTGTTATGATTTCTTTTGTATTACTATCTTTTATATTACAAGTATTATTTTTTTTTTCATATTTCATAAGTGCAGAATTTTTAGCAGTAGATGATCAAAGGTAGGCTACTACCATTAAGAATCAGTAATTTGGTCGTAGCCCTAGGCCCAGTCAATGTGGTTTTAAGCGGGCCTATTGTTACCTGTCCTAGCTCCAATTTCAGAAAATAACCTAAAAACAGAAATTTATTTCATTTTTAAAGTTATTTCAAAATTACAGTACTTAACTAGGAAGTTGACATTTCAGAAGCTCCCTCTCCCTCTCTTTGGTTAGCTCAGAAGCTCTGCACTGCTCCCATGCCGCTAATTCTCCACCTTGGCATCCATCATCCGCCTTAGCCATCAAATAAGAAACAAAACAGGAAAGAGAAAGAGAAAGAGAAGTCTGAAATTACCTGTTTAGAGACCTCCATCGCCGTTGTAACCGCTGATAACAATGTCTTCTAACTCTCCACTCATTGTTGCAATCCCATATGGATCTATCATAACGTATATATGATTCTGGATTTGTTGCAGAAAGTAGTGTTGAAATTGGAGTTGCACGATGATAAAAATAAGAAAAAAGCTA
>CATKHJ010306629.1:0-11876 GCA_949750685.1 Vernicia montana
TTCAATTAATATTCAAATTTCATTTTCTTTTTTCAAATTTGAATCTATCTCTCTCTTCAATTAATATTGAAATTTAATTCTCTATTAAGTAAATGATTCATGAATTTCGTTCTTACACCTGGATCCAACCCATGTTATCTCTCTTTTTATTTAATTCCATTTTTTTTCTCTGTTTCTTCTTTGATCTTTTTCTTGGAGGATCTTTGTGCTCTAGTTAAAAATCTGGTCGTAAATTCGTGGTCTCTTTTACAATTGGGGGATTGTTTATTTTAAATTTTAATTATTTATTTATAAATTTTAAATCTTAAAAGTGTTTAATCTAATTATTTCAATACAAACTAAAATAATAATATAGGTGTGATTGGAATATAAATACTTTATATTATTGTTTAAAATTTTATAATTATTTTGTGCTTATTTATATTAAATTGTTAACACAATCATATAACATGAAAACTTAAAAGTGATCAATTTCTATATCAAAGCCAACTAAAATTAATAATATAATATATATAAATATTTATGAGATCAATTACAATTTATTTAAAATTTGTGAGAATATAAAGTTATAACAAATATGTTTTAATTTAATTGAAGTTTTCAAAGTAAAGTGATAACAATATGTATAGACAGTTAACATGGGCTGATAGTAATATATATAGTCATAATTGAAAATAAAAATTTTAAATTGATTATAACTTTTAAAGTTTAATAGGAGTAATAGTAATAATCATATTTTAATTCACTTTTGACAATTAATTACATATAGTTTTATATTTTAAATATTTATGTAATTTGATAATGATTTAAAGTTGTTTTAAATTTTGACTCTAATTTCTTGAACCCTTACTAATGGTTAGAGCAATTCAAACTCAAAGCCATCAGTATCAATTTTTACATTGGTATTGGTAGTTTAATATTAATAGTAGATACTATACTAATATGAAAATCTGCAATAGTAGTAATATCAACAATTTAATAAGTGGTATTTTAGAAAGTTTTTAGTATAGTAAAAATACTAAAATGGTAATAGTGTGTACAAAAATTTAATATTAATAATATAAAAAAATTTATTATTATTTGTCAGATATTATTTTTTCATTTCTTTTTTTTTCATGTATATTAGCATGTATGTAAGTACATTTCTATTCATCATATATAAATATAATAAAATACATATAATTAATATTGTGTAAATTAATATTTGAAAAAAATTATTATAAAAACTAATTATTATATTTTTTTTTTTATAAATTTAGAATTTAATTATACATATATGTGTGTACTCACACGCGTTGTATGTTTATTACAAACTTATAAAAAGTTATGGATAAGAAATTTCAATTAGAATTACATCAAAATTAAATTTAAAAAACACGGATTTGGATATGGACACGTCAATACAACACTTTCAAAAAATTAGGGCACAATATTACATAATATGTCAATATTTAATTATCTATTATACACTTAAAATTGACATTTTAGCATAAAATGTTTATGAAAAATTATTATCGAAACTCAATATTTTTCATATTGAATATATTTAAAAATCTTAAATCAAATCATATATTATTCTAAAAAATAAAATATTTCAGTTGTGCTCCAAACAAAAATTATATGTGTCTCATTAATTTTGTCATATCATAATCATATTAAAAAATTAAAAATTTTTGATATGTACAAAATCATGTTCAAGTGTGTATAATATGAATCATTAAATATTTTTTGAAATATTTGTACATGCTAGATTAAATTAAACTAAATATAAAATAATATTAAAAATTAGTATTCTTTTATTTTACTTCAAATTACGAATAAATTAAAATTATGAAGTTTCATTAAAATTTACAAATAAATAATTATCAAATTTAATATAATACAACTAATTTAAATTTGTTAGTATAATTAAACATTCAAATTAATAATTTTTAAAAGTCTCAACAAGTCCCAATCCAGGAGAAAAGTACTATTGGACATTATCCACATGTTTTTAACTAGGATTAGTTTACTTGAATTAAAAAAAAAAATGTTAATTAAAGAGAGGAAATGAATTTTCAATGTTAATTGAAAAGAGAGAGGAATTTAAATTTAGAAGAGTGAAAATGAAATATGAATATTAATTGAAGATAGAAAATAAAAATATAACTTTCATTGAAGAGAGATAACGAAAGTTTGATTTTAATTAAAGATATAAAATGAAAATTTCACAAAAGTACAATAGTTCATAAAATAAAATAAAATTACCAATATCATTTTAAAAAGTATTTAAAATTACTAATAAAACCATATTGATTTGTGTTGATTTATTTTCTATTGATTCATTCAGCATGATTCATTATTTTTAAATTCAATAATTGAGGTTGCATAAATAATTAAATATAATTAATAAATCATACTTATCCTAATGTGGAAGGTTATTGTTAACTGTTAATCTGATAGAGTGTAATAATTCTTGAATCTTGAATTGGGGAAGCAGATGATTGATGTGTTTTTATTTAATTTAATTTATTATAAAATCCAAATGTTATAACCAATAATCTTCATGGGACGGCTTGATAATGTATTGGTGGAAAGTAAAGAAAGTTCTACATACAATTTAACGGTTAATCAGTTGGTCAACTGTCATTGCGCCACGTGTTCAATTTGGACAGCATGAACGGTGGTCAATTAACCGTCCCATTGACCACGTAATCTAATCCCTGCTCCGTTCATTGGAAATACAACAATCACTAAAAATGCTAAAAGGCCTTGAAAGAAAGAATTCTTAAATTTTTGCCATTGTTGTAATTTTAATTTTAACGATTTAAATAAAATATATATATATATATATATATATATATATATATATATATATATATATATATATATATATATATATACTTTTATTACTAAAATTTCAATAGGTCATATTTTCTTAATTCTTATCGTGACTAGTGACTAATTAAGAGCCTAACAATTTAATATTTTTAAGTCAATTTGATTTACGATAAATTATTTTATAATAAAATAAAATTTATTTATGATATTATATATTCTAGATCTAATTTTCATATCTGTCAATGTTAAATCTCGTCTAAATATTGATTCCTATGTATACAATATTAACCATTAATAAAGTGGAAAGTAAACTAATTTGTTAATTTAATTGATTTTTAGTAATTGTTTTAAGAAAATCAGGGAAAGGAAATTAAATTTTTTTACTATATTTTTTTTGTTTGAAATTTTGAAAAATAAAAAATAAAAAAATAAAGTGGGTTCCACAATTATTATTTCTCCAAATTTTATAGGATGTAGGAGGGAAATCAAGTAAATTACATTTTCCCTTAATAAGTATTTATGGTTAGAAAATCACTTTTTTCACATTTTCCTATATACTTCATATCCAAAATAAGGGAGAAAATTAATTTTATCTTTCTTTAAATAAATTTTATCCAAAATAAGTAATAATTTGCTTATGTGAAAATTGTTGAATTTGAAGCTTTCAATTACGTGTTGTGATCCATTAAAATAATCACATTATTCTATTTATTTAAAAATTAAAAATTAAAAATTTTAATCATTGATTCTATTTGATAGGATTCATTTTGAGAAATTAAATTAATCGAACCTAACAATAAAATAGAGGGGGAGATAATTTGTTTTTGTGTATTATTTATTAAATTACTGTTAATTAATAAAATTTAAATTTATTTATATATAAAAAAAAAGAATACAAATTTATAAGTAAATAAATGCTAAAATGGTTTTTGTAAAATTAATTAAACTTAAAAATGAATACACAAAAATACTTTATATGTATATATATTTTTTCCCTCATTCCATTCTCAAACTCATTTACAAACAAATAAATGAATTGAAATGGACTTAATATTTAATAATTAATTAATTAACCATGTAAAGCCATGAACAGTTGGACACGTTGTTCTAGAACTTCCAAATGTGCCTACGTGTTAAATGCTACTGGCAAAACAAAATGACTGGGAGACACGTGTATGGTTGTCTTTAGGAGAATGTACAATATCAGTAATACGTGAAGCAGCACTATATAAATTTCCCCTGTGCTCTGCGTCCTACGTGTTCTTCTTTTTTTGAAAAAAAAAATAATAATAATAAAAAATAGCCACAAACAAGAAAATATGAAGCTGGATTTTGAAGGTAGTGAGAAAATCCAAGAAAATTTGAAAATTGAAATTTGAAAATAAAGTTAAAAGTAGTTGCCTGCTTCTCCATAGTTGTCAAACTTTGAAAAGTATGAGGTCTATATGATTATTATATTTATTTAAGAGACGCAAGTTGATTTATGAATGTTAATTAATATATTATTAGGATTATTATGATTAAAGTTGGGTGAAAAAAGAAAAGCAATTGTAATGTGAGAAAGTAATTTTCCCCTAAAAAAGAAAAAGTGTTGCTCTAAAAAAAAAAAGAAAAGAAAAAGTGAGAAAGTAATAAATACTACTTGTAAATTAAAAAAAAAAATTATACCAAAAAAAAAAATCTAACTATTAATTTTCTTATATAAAAATAATAAATTACAAATTTAAATTTCAATCAAAATTCAATTAATAAAAAAAATTCAATCCTTAATATATTCTATCTTCTTCTATATTACAAACGAAGCAATAAAAACTTAATAAGGAAACAAATTGTCATATATATATATATATATATATGTGTGTGTGTGTGTGTGTGTGAGAATTAAAAATAATAAATAAATAAATAAAATTTAATTAAATATTATCTATTTATAAAAAATATTATCCAAATAATATAATGAGAGTATTATAGTCAAGTTCAATGATAAAAAAAAATTAAAAGTATTAAAAATTAAAAAATATTGTGAATATCGCTTCCCTGAATAAATAAAAAAAAACAATTACCTTCTCATTTATTACTATTATTATTATTAATTTCAAAAAAAAAATATCTTCTTATCGTTGATAGTTGGAGGAAGAAATAAATGATTTTTCTGAATTTATTTTTTCAATTTAATAAAATTAAAAACAAAATTTTCTAAATTAAAAAAAAAAAAACATTAGGATAGACTAATTTTAAGATTCCAATTGATATATAATTATTTAATTAATGAAGGGAGAGGTGAAATGAACTTAATAATTAAGCTAACCTTTAAAATTTGAAATGACTTTGATATACAATGCATAGCAATTTGAATCAATTTTATTCAACCACTCATATCGAATTTCAGTTTTTGGATAGAATATGAGTTTTTCTTTTCTCCTTTTTACTATCACCAATCAATCAAATAGCGGTAAAGAAGAAGATTCTCCTCTTTTTATTTTTATTTTTTTAATATTTTGGGTAATTTCTAGTCTACACCAGGCCAAGTGAAAGTGGAGAGAGACGTAATGGCAAAAAAAAAAAAAAAAAAAAAAGTGGAGAGAGACGGATGGGTTTGTTATAGTCTAGCACACAGCGAGAAATAAAAAATTAAAAAAAAAAATTATTCTCTCAATTTCATAATAATTGTTGTTTTAAGAAAATGCACACATATTAAGAAAATTATTAAATAATTTTAATTTTAATTAATTTGGACAAATACACCCTTATTTTATCTCACAAAATAAGAAAAAAAATATGAAATATTGAAATTGGGATGAGGGTAAAATTAGAAAAAAAAACTAATAAATGTTGTATTGAACTCTTAAAACGATAAATAATTTGAAATAAATTTTTTTTTTAAATGACAGTTATTATGAAACGGATGAAGTATTAATTAAAAATGAGTTTTTTTATTTATTATTTTTTATTTTTTGAAACAAAAGATGGGTTATTATTGGTGAAATAAAATGTTTACCAACTCAAACGGTGTAAATCAATTTGCAAAATGTTATTTTAACTTAATCATATGTTTTAAATTCAAACTCTGATTATGCAATTATTTTAAAATTATTATTGTCATTATGATTCCACTCAACTCAAGTAAAATTAATCATACGCCAATGGCGTGAGACATCTATGACCTAAAAAAAAAAAAAAAAATGTTTACCAAATTAGGGGTATAGCGTGAGAATTGGGAAAACATATGAAAGTTGAAACAAGGATAAGAAGAATGAGAATTTACCATATTTCTATAAGAATGGTCTTGGCCTTTTATTTTAGCTGGATCATATACGATATGTATATTATTATTATTATTATATGTAAATGTAAATGTACTAAATTTCTCTCTCTAGAAAAAGTCGTAATAAATCCCATCAATAACAGGGCCCACCTAATTCATCCTGACCCAATCCTGCGGTCAATCATGTTCCTTCTTTATTATTCTTTTTTTTTTTTTTTTTGCCAAATTTCCTTCTTTATTATTCAACATTCACAAATTTTATTTTGACTTTTTTTTTAAATGGTATTCCTTCATAGCCCGGTTACTGTGTTGGGGTCGGGTCAGGTTTGGATCCGATCTAAACTGACAAAATTCAAAATTGTAAAGTCAATTGTATTTCTATGAAAATCAATTAATTTCGACCAATTCAACTGGTAGGGGGTTAAAGGCCAATTTAGCCTCGGTAATTTTCTTGGATGTCTAATCAAGCTCCCCATAAGCTTTTTAGTCCAATTTCAACCATAACCTTTTATTTTTTATCCAATTGAATTCAAATTTTTTTCAAAATTAATAAAATAATAATTTTTATATTAAAATAATAAAATTATTTTTCAATATTTTAGAATAATTACATAAATTAAAAAGCAAAAATCAAAAATTAAATATCTAAAACAAAAGAAAAAAAAGTACCAACCCAAAAAATTCAAACCCAAGAACAATATCTACCCAAAAAAAAAAAAAAAATCCCAAATCTCTGCATCCAAATATATCAACACTTTGAAAATCAAATTTCACCAACAATGAAATTGATATAGAATTAATGTTTTTATTGAATTAAAAACTAAAAATTTGAGATATAATTAAGGAAAAAAACACACAATTGATTAATATTACATGCTAACTTTTTTTTATACTTTGATGAATAATTCATACTTTAAATAATAAAATAAAAATAAATTTATTTATCAATTAAAATCATTTATAAAATACTAAAATGACTCGACATTAATGATGGGAAGGAATTTTACAATCTAAACTAGTTGAAAAACACTCTTAAAATTTATATACTATTCCCTCTGTTTTATATTACATGTCGCTTTGGACAAAAGTACAATAATTAAAAAAATAATTAAACAATTATAGTTATAATAAAAAATGCATTTTATGACTAATTTACCCTTTTATTAAAATACTCAAAGTATAACTCTATTAATTTTTTTCCATACTCCATTAATGTTTTCTCTATTAATAAAAAAATACACTTTATGAAAAAAGTGCTTATTGACCATTAGAAATATGTGCACAAAACTTGAAAAAGTAAATTATAATTAATTGATATTATAATTAAATGCATAGTAATTTTATAGAGATTAAGGGTAAAAATTGGTAGAAAATAATTCCTCCCTCCGTTTCATTTTGTTTGAGACATATTTTTTTTCACAAAGTTTAAAAGTATATTAAATAATATGCTATTTTTCCTTTCATGTCTTTTATTAAATACAATTTCCTATAAATTTTATGGGAAAAAATTGAATTAATATCCAATGTCAAAATATGTATAAAAGGTAAAAAAAAAGTGTTAAAAATAGAAATGAAATATATTTTTTAGGAAATCCAAAAAAGAAAATGTCTCAAATAAAATGGGACAAAGGGAATAATATTTTATTAATTTTCTAAAGTGATAGATAATTTGAAAAAAAAAAAAAAAAACTTGCCCAAAGCCACAGATAATATAAAACGGATGGAATAATTAATTAAGGCAGAAGCTAAGACAATAATTAATACAGCAGGATTGTATTTTTCTATTTTCTATAAATTTTTGAGGTTTTTATTTTATTTTAAAATAATTAAGAGGAGTGTTATTCGGATCAATTTGATCCAGATTAATAGTAATAAATGCTACATTATCAAAAGTCCAATTATAAAAATAACCTCACTAAAAAATGCTTCATATATAATGATAAAAAAAAAGAGAGAGAAATTGGAGCCAATTTTCCGCCAATAATTTTCTGCTCAATTTTCCTCCAAGTATTGGAACTTGATATATAAATTAATGATAAATAAGTAAGTCAGCAAGCAAAAGAATTTTAATATTTTAATTAATCAATGAGCCATTGGTTATAATAGCAAGCAAAAGTTATAATATTTTAATTAAAGTTATAATTCAATTAAAATAAAATTAATATGATAATTATACATTAAAATCTAAGTATTATTCAATTGAATTTTAATTAATATTGAACTATTAACTATATTGCAAATTATCATATGATTAAATTATAATATACAATAATTATATAATAAAATTTAAGTATTATTAAATTGAATTTTAATTAATATTTAACTATTAACTATAGTGTCATTATCATATGATTAAATTATAATATGATAATTATATATTAAAATATAAGTATTATTCAATTGAATTTTAATCAATCTTGAACTATTACTAATAGTATCACTTAATGTTCTATGTTAATCCATTCTCAATTTTCATCAATTGGACTTTGACTCAATTAAGCTAATAGTAATAGTGTCACATCATATCTTATATAATTAAGCCACAATTTTTCATCAATTATATTAATTTGATTCAATTAAACTAAAAATAAGACATAGTGCCACATCATATTATATATAAATCAAGTCTAAATTTTCATCGATTGGACTTTAATTCAATTAAACTAATAGTAATAGTATCACATCATGTCCTATATTAATCAAGCCACAATTTTTCATCAATTAGACTAACTAAAACTAAAAATAATGTATAGTGTCACATATGATAAATTAATTCTCAATTTCCATCAATTAGACTTTGATTCAATTAAGCTAATAGTAATAGTGTCACATCATGTCCTATGTTAATCAAGCCACAATTTTTCATTTATTAGACCAATTTGATTCAATTAAATTAAAATAATATATAGTGCCACATTATATTATATGTAAATCAAATATCAATTTTCATCAATTGGACTTTGATTCAATTAAACTAATAGTAATAATGCCACATCATGTCTTATGTTAATCAAGCCATAATTTTCATCAATTAGATTAATTTGATTCAATTAAACTAAAAATAATATATAGTGCCACATCATATTATATGTAAATCAAGTCTTAATAAAAATTTTAGCAAAAAAAAATTCAGTAACTTGCAAAACTAGTAGTAAGGGATATTGCATGACCATGCAATTTATTTTAAAAAGCCTGCTTATATGATTAATAAACAAAAATTTTTATTTAAAGAAAAAATAAATTTTATATTTCTAAATAAATCCTATAGTAGTCAAATAATTATAAAGAATAAAAAAAAATGTTAATTAATTGAATTCTAGAAGCATATAAAGTCTATCTTTTCAAAGTTTTGAGATAATTTCACACTCATATTTTAATTTTTGCATACTTACAAGTGAAAATAAAAATAAAAAACTATTGAAACTACATGCAAAATTTATCAGTCAAGATAAACAATTAAAATTTAACTTTTATCTTCATTTCCAATAAAAAAAATTGTAAATTCCAAAACATTAATGCAATTATTCATTAATGGTGTTTGTAAATTTCAAAGTCTATTAATTAATAAAGATACTAAAAATTTAAATTTCAAATATGAAAATCCTAATTTTTCATCAAAGGTATTAATTGACGATATATTTTTACTATATCATTGAAATGACAAAATTACTTTACATTAAATAACAAAAATATCTAATTTACCCCAATTGATCCAGATCAAATTGATGGAAGAAGCTTTATTGAATAATTAATAGTGTGTTATTAATTTAATTTAAAGTATGAAGAGTTGAAAAGTCAGAAGAATTGAAGAGGCAGCTAGGTAACCCTATAATAAACTGGCAAGAGATTCACTAATCAATTTACTCTATGGAAAAATCCATCAGCAGCCATTACCTCAAAAGTCCTTTTTATGACTCAGCCACTCAGGTACGTATAATAAATCAACTAAATCATGATTCTCAATAATAAACTAATCTAATATGTTATGTTAATGCTCTTTTCATAGCCTAGATGGATACACAATGGCATTTGCATTTGCAGCTGGAGATGAGACACTGCAGGAGTTTGGAATGTGTTTTGACTTTTGAGACCCCGCAAGTGACTAAACCTGCACCTAAAGCAAATATTGAGCCATTTACTAAAAGTTTGTGTCACATCCATTGAAGTTATAGAAGCTTCAAGAGCTCGCAGAATTTCTAATAAGAGTTAAAAGAAATAACATATCAATCTACAATTTGTATCATGTCTTTGTGCATTTTCCATCTTATAACCAATGTTGCTAATTTCTAATGGAAACAACCATGAAAATACCTTAGTATTCAGGCTAAAGAGCAAAATACATCAAGTGCCGATGATAATAATTCATTTACGAAACTGTGATTATTTTAATATATTAATGTTTAACTCATAATTTATTATATTTTTATTGTTAAATAATAATAATTATTATTATTATTTATGACAAGAGATAAAATATATCGAACTGGATAGTAAAATAGTTGGACCCGACCCAATACAATATATTTACAAGCCCATCGACTAAAGTCAAATGAAGAGCCATCTAGTTCGTATCCAAGCAGGAAAAGAATCAAAACGATGCAGTCAGCCAATCTAAATCCGAACCGATTAAGGAAATTCATACTCAACTCTTGTAAGGATTTATCTTCTATAAATACTTCAAAATTAAACCAACAAAAGGTACATGCATACTTGGCAATATTCAAACATTGTTTTTAGTCTCCTAAATTAAACTAATTTACTAATTTGACCATCGGAGTGACTTTACTAAGCACTCCGCTTAACCCACTTGACTATTATTTCTTGTTACAGGTCGCATCCGTTCAGATCGAACTCAAGCAAAAATGAACTATTCCGAACGATTCCACTTCAATCGGAATTAGCTTCATCAATTTATAAAATATAACTAATGATTTTTTTAGGGTCTCACACATTAATTTTTCATATTTAAATAAAATATATGATGTTTAAAAGTTTGTCTACTGCGTCTCTTTTCAAGTTTTGTTGTAATATAGATTAATTAATAAGAAAATTTGTATATAATATTTACAAAATATGCATAACTTTTATATTTAAAAAAAAAAATCATGAATGAATATAATCACAAATTTTATATTGCATTAAATTTATTATTATATATTCATGTTATATTCACTTTAAAGAACTAATCATGAATTATGAATATAATCACAAATTTGATATTGCAACAAATTTATTATATTCATGTTATATTCACCTTATTTAATTATATAATTAGAAAAGATATATTTGATAGCTTTACAATATTTTTAATTAAAAATATAATAGTCTAATTTTAATAATGAAATAATTTGAAAACTTTTGAGATATTGGAAGAAAATTAATTACCATAATTATGAAATATATTTAATTTAATTTTTTTTTGTGTAATTTAATTTTTTATATTTTGAATTTTATAAACTCTATTTTCTTTTAAAAATTTTAAATATATTATTGGGCTAAAACGCTAGTTATACTATATTACTATTGATTCATTTGGTATTACTACTTGAACATTTAAGAAAATTATTTTGTTGAAAAAATTAACTATAAGTCATTAATTAATTTTACTTTTAAAATGTGCTTCACACGTTCTATTCATAAAATTTTTAAAAAACAGTTAAACAACATTACCAACATAATTTTCTCACTAGTATTTAAAATAATATTTTTTAAAAAAGTAATTTCAAACTTAATGCCAAACAAATTTTATATGAGTATGAAATGTTTTTTGTTTTTTGAGTTACAATTTTAA
>CATKHJ010306656.1:0-14941 GCA_949750685.1 Vernicia montana
GTTTGAGTTTGTGTAATTGCAAAGGATTTCAGTACAGGTATATTGGAAAGGGGCTTTGGAATCTGTTTTCTGCAATGAACAATATTAATCCGGATGTTAATCCTGTTGTGTGCTATATCAAGATGGCATTGTTAAATGGGCGACGTTCAGGTAGTTTTGATGGAGATTTCCATCTAAAAGTTCCAAAAAGTAGTCTTTTTTCTGATAAACAAGTTGTTTCAGGATCTGGGTTGTATTGCTCTAGTGAAGAACTTGTTAGGCCAATAGACAGAACATACCCAGAAAGCAATCAGAATGAGAAATTGCAATTGCTTCTTTGGTTTGGAATTGTTATAGGAGTAGTTGAGATTATTGTGACTCTCTTTGTTTGGTGTTTCTTGAATAGTTCTCATCACCAAGACTCAAATTATGAAGCTGATACTCGAGGCTACCACCATATTGCAGGATTCAAAAGATTCACTTATTATGAACTGAGGAAAGCAACAGAAAATTTCAGTTTGGAAATTGGGAGAGGAGCAGGAGGAATTGTGTACAAAGGAACATTATCTGATAATCGAATCGCGGCAATCAAAAGACTTAACATTACTGATCAAGGAGAAGCAGAATTCTTAGCAGAAGTAAGTATCATTGGAAAACTTAATCACATGAATTTAATAGAAATGTGGGGCTATTGTGCAGAAAAAAGGCATAGACTTTTAGTTTACAAGTACATGGAAAATGGGTCCTTATCAGAAAATCTCTCATCTAAAGCACTTGATTGGAGAAAAAGATTTCAAATTGCCATAGGAACAGCAAGAGGACTTGCTTATTTACATGAAGAGTGCTTGGATTGGGTTTTACATTGTGATGTGAAGCCTCAAAACATATTATTAGATTCTAATTACCAGCCAAAAGTATCAGATTTTGGGTTATCCAAGCTACTAAACAGAGATGACATGAAAAATTCAAGCTTTTCAAGAATCAGAGGAACAAGAGGTTACATGGCTCCAGAGTGGGTTTTCAATCTACCCATTACATCAAAAGTAGATGTTTATAGCTATGGGATTGTGGTTTTGGAGATGGTGACAGGGAAAAGTCCAACAATGGGAGTGAGTAGTAGGACTACTACTAGAACAGAGGAAACAGAGGAAAAACAGAGATTATTGGTGGCATGGGTGAGAGAGAAGATAAACGGAGGAGATGAGTCATGGATTAAAGAGATTGTGGACCCAAAAATGGTGGGAGACTATGACAGAAGTGAAGTGGAAATTGTAGTGAAACTGGCTCTGCAATGTGTGGAAGAATACAGAGATTCAAGACCCACCATGAGCAAAGTTGTTGAGATTCTTCTGCACCGCCTTGAACACTATCTATAACTTTTCAATAGACACCAATTGAATTACCCAACTATAGTTAGTGGGATATAATAAGTTAATGATTGATATATATCTATTTTGTGTGTGTGTTGATAGCTGTTTTAGCATCATGCAATGTAAATTTTTCCTATTTCATTAATATATATAACATATAGTTATTATTTAAAATATGAAAATATTTAAAACTATATAAAATTTAGATGCTCACTTTAGATTTGTAATTCATTTGAATCGAGATTATAATATTCACGTAATTTTACTCAGACTCTGAATTTAAATAAAATTAATTTGATTATTTAATAAATTCAATTTATATAAATAAATAAAAGTTTAACTCATTTATATTCTTATTACTAATTATCACGATATTTAATAAAATTAAAGTATTTAAAAATTAAGAGCTCAATTTAATTATTGAATAATAAAAATGTCAAAATTTCTAAATTGAAAATAAATTAAAATTTTATTATATTTAGTATAAATTTTAAGTGAATATTAACTTTATTGAGTTTGTGTGTTTACAATTAAATTTATTTATTTATTTTTGAGTTTCATGTATTACAGTCTCTTGTAGATGTTGAAAGCATCAAATGAGACTATAGTTATAGCAGTCTTCAGTGTGTGCATTGAAAAATCACTATTTCTTGGAATACTTCCATGGAAAATGGAAATTAAATGTTTTTGTGGCTAACATTATAAGATCATTTGCATAAATAAATTTTTACTTTTTTTTATTAGTTATTGATTTAAAGTGTTTGGTAATCTTCACTATAAAAACAATATTTCAAAATTTAATAATCAATAATTCAAAATTATAATTAAAACATTTTGAAATTTATAATAGTCATTGTTTGATCTTTGAGCAGTGAACTATTACTTGCCAACAATTTAACCAAAATCATTAAAATAAATAAGCTTTAGGGTATGTTTGGATAGTAGAATTTAAAATTTAAAATTTATTATTTGAAATTCATTCATTTGAAATTTGATTGTTTGGATCACATCTCCAATGTTTGGTCAAACAAAGGCATTAAGAAAATAATTATTACAAGTAAACTCAAAGTCTTTAAATATTCAAAAACTTGAAAAAAAAATTCTGTCCACATTTACCTGCTAATTAGCTTTATTATTATTTTTCTATACTATATACACACACTAATTCCCATTTTTCAATGTGATCTATCAGAGGCAAATCTTCTGCTTAAGTGCTTATTGCTCTTTCAATGTTAATGGAAACCCATATTTTCATTCTTGTTCTGTTTCTAATTATCATTCTCATATCACCAAAAATTTCTTTAACTTCAGCATCTTACTCTGTCTTGAAAGAAGGTTCATATCTCTCTGTAAATGACATTTTAGTTTCACCAAATGAAACTTTCTCCGCTGGATTTTTCCCCGTCGGCGAAAATGCTTACTGCTTTTCTATTTGGTTTAGCAAACCATCTTGCAATTTTAGCAATTGCACCATTGTTTGGATGGCTAATCGTGATTTTCCAGTTAATGGCAAAAATTCAAGACTCTGGCTTCAAGAAACCGGAAATCTTGTATTAACAGATGCTGGTAAGTCTGTTTCTTTGTTGACTGACACCGTTTCCCTCTCTTCCACAACAGAGTTAATTCTTGATGAAAATGGCAATCTTGTTTTGCAAAATTTACAAGGTGTTATTCTTTGGCAGAGCTTTGATTCCCCTACTGATACCCTCCTTCCTTGGCAAAAATTTACCAAATATATGAAGCTTGTTTCTTCAAGAAGCAGAACAAATTTTTCCTCTGGTTTTTACAATCTCTTTTTCAACAATGATAATTTACTTCGTCTTTTATATGATGGTCCAGAATTTACCAGCATTTATTGGCCAGCACCATGGCTTGTTAACTGGGCAACAGATAGATTCCCATATAACAGCAGCAGAATTGCATTTCTTGATCATTTTGGCAAATTTACTTCTTCTGATAATTTCTCATTTATAGCAGCTGATTATGGATTTAAACTTCAGAGAAGATTAACAGTTGATGTTGATGGTAATCTTCGATTGTATAGTCGAATGGAGAATAGCCAAATTTGGAATGTTTCTTGGCAAGCTCTGTCTTCACCTTGCCAAATTCATGGGATTTGTGGACCTAACAGTAATTGCCTCTACAACCCATTTTCTGGTAGAAAATGTACTTGTCTTCCAGGTTACAGGGTAAAGAATTCTGCAGATTGGTCTTACGGCTGTGAACCTGAATTTAATCTCTCTTGTGGTACTAATGATAGAGAACAAGCTCATTTTATAAAGCTATCTCATGTTGATTTTTATGGTTATGACTATGCAGTCTATTCTGGTTACACTTTTGAAATGTGTCAGAATTTGTGCTTTAGTTTGTGCGATTGCAAGGGTTTTTTATACAGGTATGTTAGAGAGTACAGTATGTGGAATCTGATTTCTGTAATGACTAATTTGAAGCCTACTACTTTTCCTACTTTATGCTATCCCAAGTTATTATTGTTAAATGGGTACCGTTCATTGAGCTATGATGATGATTTCTATCTAAAAGTTCTTAAATTTAGTCCTTTTTCTGATAAACAAGATGTTTCAGGAATTGGGTTAAATTGCTCTGATGCTGAAAAAATTGTTAGGCCACTTGACAGAACATACACAGAAAGTAATCAGAATGAGAAATTGCAATTGCTTCTTTGGTTTGCAGTCGTTTTAGGAGTAGTTGAGATTATTGGGATTCTTCTTGTTTGGTGTTGTTTGAATACTACTTTCCACCATCAGAACTCAAATCATGAAGCTGTTTCAGGATTCAAAAGATTTCCTTATTCTGAGTTGAAAAGAGCAACGGCAAATTTCAGAGTGGAAATTGGGAGAGGAGCAGCAGGAACTGTGTACAAGGGAACTTTATCTGATAATCGGATCGCAGCAATCAAAAGACTTAACATTGCTGATCAAGGAGAAGCTGAATTCTTGGCAGAAATAGGCTCCATTGGTAAACTTAATCACATGAACTTAATAGAAATGTGGGGCTATTGTGCTGAAAAAAACCACAGACTTTTAGTTTACAAGTATATGAAACATGGGTCCTTATCAGAAAATCTTTCTTCTAAAGAACTTGATTGGCAAAAGAGATTCCAAATTGCCACAGGCACAGCAAGAGGACTTGCTTATTTACATGAAGAGTGTTTGGAATGGGTTTTACATTGTGATGTGAAGCCTCAAAACATATTATTAGACTCTAATTACCAACCAAAAGTGTCAGATTTTGGTTTATCAAAGCTAAGAAAGAGAGATGAGGTGAATAATTCAAGCTTTTCAAGAATAAGAGGAACTAGAGGTTATATGGCTCCTGAGTGGGTTTTCAAACTACCCATTACATCAAAAGTGGATGTTTATAGCTATGGCATTGTTGTTTTGGAGATGGTGACTGGGAAAAGTCCAATTATAGAGGAGCAAAGTGGATTGGCGACATGGGTGAGAGAGAAGAAAAATGGAGGAGGTGAGTCATGGATTGAAGAGATTATTGATCCTGAAATGGTAGGAGAATATGACAGAGATGAGGTGAGAATTCTTGTAACATTGGCTTTGCAATGTGTTGAAGAAGACAGAGATTCAAGACCCACCATGAGCAAAGTTGTTGAGACTCTTTTGCACCATGGTCAACATTATCTGTAGTCACACTCGGAGGTTTAACATATTAATAAGTGCATATTTGATTTTGGTATAAATTCGAGTTCAACAAACTTCAATTTGGCCTTTATCTAAGGCTTTTTTTTTTCTCGAGTTTTTTATTTTTTTTTTGGCCTTGTAGAATTTTCTTTCTTTGAATTTTTGTATAATTTGAATAAATTAATGATTAGTTACGTTTCAATCTTGACTGATTAGTTTATTTTTGGTAGGAGTATAAATGAGTCAAACCGTTCTCAAGCAGTTCGTTGTTTGGCTCAATAAAAACTCGTTCGCATTTAATTCGTTTTATAAACGAGTCAAACTTAAGTCTTACTTTAAAATTCGATAAATAAACGAGCCAAATTTAAGCAAAATTAAGCTTGGCTCATGAACAGCTCGATTATAAACTCGTGAATATGTTCAATTAATAGGCTCGTGAACAATTTAATTATTATTATTATTATTATTAACTTAATAATTTTGGCACTTCAAAAAATATATTTTAATACTCTTATAAATTTTTTTGGTAATTCAATTTTACTAAAATATATATTTTCCTAATTAATATAATCTAATATTTTCTTATTTAAAAAAAATTATTAATTAATATTTTTATAATATATGTGATATTTAATTTTATGATTGAATTTTTTTTTACTAATTGGATGATTTTATTTTTATGTTAGTTTTAAGTATTTTTATTATAGTTATTTTATTAAAAATAAATATTTCGAAAATTAAGTATTTTGATAAATTATAAATGATTTTAAAACGAGTCGAACTTGAATTTGAATTCAGTTCAATTATAATTTATTAACAACCTGAGTTCGATTTCGGCTCGAGTTTAAATGAATCGAGTTTAAACAAAATTTTCAAGCTCGAGCTTGAGTTCGGAAAAAAAATATCGAGTCAAACTTAAACAAGTTAAAATTTAACTCGACTAAATTCGATTATAGCCCTAAAATTTTTGGATTGATTGCTGATTTTGCATCACCACATAAGTCACTAGGGTCAAATCAAACACTTAAAGAGAAATATGATTTGGGTCAAATTTGGCATTCATGAAAACTATACAGTGTAATTTTAGAAAAATAATTCCCCAGCTGGTAGAATTCAATTTTCACCTAACGTTAATGGGGACAGCTGCTTTTGTTTTTTTTTAAGAGATATTATATATAAATACATATCTATCTATTTATATCTGTAATAAATATAAATGTACAAAGATGAAAAATATGTTAATAGATATTTATAATACGTTAATTTTTCATAATTTCTAAGATATTTATTATTATTATTATTATTATTATACAAAGAAATCTTATTATAATAAAATTTGAATTTTTTTTATAATGTCCTATAAAAACTTTTTCACAATTTTTTTTTTAATTGTTAGCTCTCATAATTGGTGATCTCTATAATTCAAGATTCAAGTAAGTATTCACGATTTTATTTTAAGAATTTTGTTATTAATGATAATGGATAATGGTTCTTCATCTTTTTAATTAATTACTTCTTTGAATATTACTTCTTTGAATCAAGA
This sequence comes from Vernicia montana, assembly GCA_949750685.1. Taxonomy (NCBI): domain Eukaryota; kingdom Viridiplantae; phylum Streptophyta; class Magnoliopsida; order Malpighiales; family Euphorbiaceae; genus Vernicia; species Vernicia montana. The sequence goes on from CATKHJ010306656.1 coordinate 6,546, forward strand.
GCAATATAGAATTTTAGTGTTTTTGTCTTTTTAATCAATTACCTTGTTTTTTTGAACTTTAATGGTGTTCAAACTTTTTAACTTTTATTATTTTGATATTTGAACTTGTTTTTTTTTCAATTAAGTGTTTGAGATTGCTAATTTTTATATAATATGATGTCTTTAACAGGTTTTACATATTAAAATAATTATATACTTTATTCTGAACAATAAATTTACTTATGTATTAAAAAAAAAAGTAAATTTACTTAAATATCTTCTTTTTAAAACATTATATTTTTTCATTTTTTTTTAATTTTCTCATATTTCGTCATATTTCGTCATTATTTTTTTTAGTATATTTGCTTTCTAAGAAACAAAACTATAAATAAAAAAAATTATAATTATTTTTCTCATTTAAAAATACTAAAACTATTTTTCTCTCTATTTTTTAAAAATTAAAATAAAAATTCAATCATTAAATTAAATTCATTTCTATTTTTTCTATAATCATCAAATAAATTTAAAAAAAAAAAGAAATAAAGTATTTGAAACAATGCAATAAATAATAAAGAGAGAAAAAAAAAAGAAGAGAAAAACATAAATTAAGTGATGAGAAATAATAGTATTTAAGTCATTTTAGCATATAAAATGAGTAATATAATCACTTTAACCTGTAAAATCGATTATAGACACTAAAATGTTAAAAAAAATTACTAGTTTAGACACTTGCACTATAAGAATGTTACAAAATAGAGACTAAAATTAGCGACTATAACAACGCAATCGCTAATTAGCGACTAAATAACGACTATAATGAGGCGATTAGTAAAATAGTTCACTTTCACTTTAGCGATTAATTGGCGACTACGTAATCACTAATGGTACTTGATAAGGGACAAAAAATACCAAACTAAATTAGGATTATAATGGGTTAAGCCCAGCTACCTAATTTACCTAAAATCCGAATATTAGAAGGATAAGATCAAGCTAACATGCAAATAGTCATCCTAATCCAAAGTGGTTAAGGAAATCCATACTCAATTCATGTAAGGATCTATCTCTTATAAATACCCCAAAGATTAAAGTTCACAGGTATGAGCAGTACTTCGATAACTTGAATTATTTCAATTACATTCTCTCTCAAACAATTACTAACTTAAGCATCGGAGTCTCTTCCGGGGGTCAGCTTCTAGAGCCCTTGATCTGCTTTTTCTTTGATCTCAGGTTCTACTCTGTTAATAAATCATCTATCAACAGTATTTGGTGAAATTAGACTCATCAGTATTAATTTCAAGAAAATCTACATAGCATTTGATTGGAATATCAAATGGGAGTGAAAATTTAACGTTAAAACTTAAAATATAATGGATCAACATATAGGCAAAGTAAATTATAAAATCTATAGAAGATATATTAGGTTATATAATTAGTCTATACCTTTAATAAAATTTGATTTAGTGTTATTGAAATTAATATCTGAATAACTGTGAAATTGCGAATTTTAACATCAATGTAAGCTAAAATTTATCTTAAAAAAAAAACCATGTCACTGCCAAATTTTAAAATAAAATCAAATGTCCACAAGTAAAAACAAACGACAATATTTTACTCCTGTTGTCCTTGTCATTTGTAAACTGCAATAAAGTTTTGAATACAGGTCGTTGACTTTGAAAATGGGCAGTCCTCTTCGGCAACTTGCCAGTCGAGAATTAAAATGAGCAAAATCGAATTGAAGTTAAAAAATAAATAAATAAATTCAATTTATTAATTTGATCGATTCAATTTGATTTTTTAAAAAAGAAAATTGATTAAAACCAAATAAATTAAATTTTTTTAATATATATAGAGCTATTAAGCCAAGCGGAACTTATTGCACAATTAAAAGAAAGAATAGGCCTTGAATACCAATGCAGCTATGTTTAATTTGCTTCATCCGAGGATCAAGATTCTTTTAAAACTCAATCTAATGGGTCAAATAGATGTAATTATTGTTATTTCTACATCCAAGAGAGCGATTTATTGGGAAGAGATATTTGAAGCCCTAATTACTGTTATCTCAGTATCTAAGAGAGTGGATAATTGAAAAGAGACATTCTTTTTCAAATTTTAAAATATGTTGACAATACATTAATTGCAAATTGTACCGGCATTTGAGTGAGACAATAAAAGTGAAAGAAAGAATAGGCTATGGGACTAATGACTTTATCATTTTAAAAAAAAATATATATATTAAAAAAATTATTAAATAATTTTAATTTTAATTAATATGAATAAATATACTCTTATTTTCTCTCACCAAATAAGAAAAAATATATGAAATATTGAAATTAGTATGAGAATAAAGTTGAAAAAAAAACTAATAAATGCTACATTAAACTCTTAAAACGACAAATAATTTAAAATAAAAAATTCTTTCTAAAACGACAGTTATTGTGAAACAGAGAAAATAGTATATATTAAAATTATATATATATATATATATATATATATATATATATATATATATATATATATATATATATATATATATAAAAGAGAAATAGTTCAATAATTTAAATCAACCAATTGAATTGATCTTTTTAATTTGGTTCGATTCGATTTTCATTGTAAAATTTGTTCAATTCAATAAAAAAAATAAGAATTTCGATTTTTCAGTTCAATTTGATTTTGAATCAAACCGACTGTTTACCCACCTCTATTTAGAATGAGCAAATAAGCTATTTAATACTCTCTTTGTTTTATAATAACTGTCGTTTTAAGAGAATGCACGTATATTAAGAAAACTATTAAATAACTTTAATTTTAATTAATATAGATAAATATACTTTTATTTTTTCTCACCAAATAAAAAAAATGAAATATTAGAATTGAAATGAAGGTAAAATTGGAAAAAAAAAAAAAAAAAAAAAGCTAACAAATACTGTATTGAACTCTTAAAACGACAAATAATTTAAAATAATTTTTTTTTTTAAAACGACAGTTATTGTGAAACGGAGAGAGTACTATTAAAAAAAAAAACTATTTAATATTTTTTATTTCAAGAAAGGTGTACGTAGGGCACCTAATTTTATATATATATATATATATATATATATATATATATATTTGTTAGTTTCAATATCTGTGTGCTTAGCTTTACATTTTTAATTCCATTTTTTGGTCAAATAATAATTTCCAGTAATGTTTACTTATATAACAATTTCTTTTTTCTACGCTTTTGTCTCATTTACAGCAGGGAATCTTTAAAAGATACGAAAAATATGCCTATTAGATCACTAAATTAAACACATATATAAATATAATATTGTAGCAGTTTTTTTTTTTTTTTTTTTACAAATAATATTGTAGTAGTTGGCAGGATAATCTCTCAATAATATACAGTAATATTGTAGCAGTTAGACGGATAATCTCTCATTATTAATTTGTGGCTCTTTCTACTGTGCACTGATTTTATCAGTAAACCTACCCCTTTTTCACCGTTTGATGTTCTAATTCATACAACACCTCATCACTTGAATAAAATATTTTGGTCAATCAAGAAGTTTTAATTTTCAAATATCAATATCAATATATATACATATACACACACCTCCCAATTTCAGCAAAGGCCAAATAAAGATTGAAGCATAACTCAAAAGCATCAAGATAATTAATTCTTGTTCGATCTGTTAGATCAAGATGAGCACAAATTCTTCTACTACCAAGAGGTAATTTAACTAATTAAATAAATAATATTGTGATTAATGATGACAAATGCATAGATTAATCAAGTTAATTTCACAATTCTTTTTGTTCTTCTTGCAGGCTAGATGGGAAAGTAGCTTTGATAACTGGTGGAGCAAGTGGAATAGGCGAAAGCAGTACAAGATTATTTGTTAAACATGGAGCTAAGGTAATTATTGCAGATGTTCAAGATGAACTTGGTTATGCTCTTTGCAGAGAACTTGGCTCAGAACAAATTATTTCCTATGTTCATTGCGATGTAACATGTGAACCTGATGTTAAAAACGCTGTAGATTTAGCCATTTCCAAATATGGAAAGCTTGATATTATGTTTAGCAATGCTGCAATTTCAGGAAAACCAGACAATACAATTTTAGGCACAGAAAATGAAGATTTCAAAAGGGTATTTGATGTTAATGTTTTTGGTGCTTTCTTGGTTGCCAAACATGCTGCAAGAGTAATGATTCCTGAGAAAAAAGGTTGTATTATCTTTACATCAAGTGCTGCTGCAGTGACTTGTGTGGAAGCCCAATATCCATATGTGGCATCAAAACATGCTCTTGTTGGTTTTGCCAAGAATTTGTGTGTAGAATTAGGGCAATATGGGATTAGAGTAAACTGTGTTTCACCATTTGTAGTTGTTACCCCAATGTTAAGGAAATCAATGGGATTGATTGAGATGGAAAAGGAGAAAATTCATGAAGCACTTATGGGTGCATCAAATTTGAAAGGGCCTGTTTGTGAAGCAGAAGATATAGCAGAAGCAGCTGTTTATTTGGGAAGTGATGAGTCTAAGTATGTTAGTGGGATGAATTTGGTTGTTGATGGAGGTCTTAGTATTACCAATCCTTCATTTGCTATGGCAATGAAAAATCTATTCTCTCTTGGTAATCTTGGTAATTAATTCACTGTGTTTTTCTTGGTAATAAGTTGAATAATATTCCTTGTATTTAGTATTATATATAATTGTGTTCCAAATAAAAATTCTGAGTTAATGGCATAATATATATTATGAAATGTTTTGTTTTGTTTTGTTTTGTCTTCTCTTTTCCAAAGATTAATTCCTCATTGTTGTAATGGCTTGGCAACTAAAAGCAAAATAGAAACACCATGTCCATGTGAAATGCATAAATTAAAAAATAAATAAATAAATTATGCTATAAGACACATTTCTTGAATAAAAAAAAAAAACAATTAAAAAGAATAGGCTTAATGATTAAAAAAAAAAATCAAAAATTGTGTGTTTTTTCAGTTTTCATGTCCAAAACTTTTTAATTTAATCTATTGTGTCCCAATTTTCAAATTTAGTTACAATTATTTCCAAGTGAGATGAATTGGTAAAAATTAAAATTAAAAATAACATTATATTCATAATTGAAACAAACTACTATTTTGTCTATTTCTCTGTTGAGATTATTTTCGGTAAAATTAATTTGCGAAATCAGAAATTGATTCAGCCCATTTTTGCCCTTCTCTGTTTTGAGCATTGTAAATATAATTCTGCTAGGGATGGAAAATTGATCCCATTGCTGCACATGTTTTTTTTAGAAAAGACTGATGATCTTGAACAAGGAAATCTCAATTCCAAGACTCAGACTTTCCTAAGTTATACAATAATACTACACCACAAATATTTCAGAACAGAGTTGGGTTAGTGATAGTGTCCTCCAACTATTAGGCTTTAGAGCCTATAACAAGGGGATTTGAATTGCATAGTTCTATATTTTCCTTTGATCCAATACCATATATGATACATTTGGACATTCTAATTTAGAAAAGAGAGACAGAATGAAATTCAATTCTGTTATCACAGCTGGGAATACCCTGTTGTGCAAGATTATTCACTTTTACTGCAGTCTAAGGAGCCAGGCTCCCATTGGTTAGACTTGTTCATGTATGGAGTCTGAATTTAAAAATATTAAATTTTCTATAAGTATAGTCTGTCTCATCTATAATTTGTTTCACAAATTCAATTTTTACCACTCAGTTAATAAACAAAGCGGTCTAATCCATGAACAAGTCATATACCTTCAGTCTATATCACCTCAAGTGTGACAACTTATTAAAAATAAATAAATGCTCAATATATTATCAACTGTGATAATAAATTAACAGCTAAGCATTAAACTATTGAAGTAATTAATCTTCAATTTCATGATTAGGAAAATTTCTCATGAATCTCCTAATCTTGTTGTATGCACATAATCTACCTTTAACCAAATTATAAAAGTAGATATAATTCAGTGCATAAATTAGTCATACATATAAAATGACATTAACAACAATTATATATCAAGAATTGCAGCATTTCTCATTAAAAGAAAAAGAAACAAAAAGAGAGAGCTAGGGAAGTGAACAAAGGCAAACTAACAACTATAAATAATCACTATAATAACAACAATTCCCATTCTCAAAGAAAAAAAAAAAAGATGAAAGCTCTTAATGGTTATATAGTCTTATTTCTTGCACTATCGTTAGCTAAGAATCGATCGATTTGTTTTGGTTTCTGTTTGACTCAAGAATTTCATGTACACATTGTCAATAATTTGAGTAACAACAAAGTTCTTGGTATTCATTGCTGGTCTGGCGATGATGATCTAGGTAGCCATGAATTATGGATGTCTCAAGAATTTCAGATCAAGTTTTGTGTTAACATATGGAGAACTACACGCTTTTTGTGCGACTTTGATTGGAATAATCATCAGTATGGTGGCAGATTTGAAGTATTTTGGTGTGGGGATAAGTTATTTGCTATGTGTGACTATAAAAATTGTTTTTGGTCTGCAAGAGATGATGCTATTTACTTGTTAGATTTTAGAACAGGAGAATCTGTTAAAATATATAATTGGGAGGCCTGGTGGGTTCAACCTCAAAAAGGGCTCTCCAAACATGGTAATTAAGTTTAATTAAGAGAACTCTTTTCATGATGTGTTTGATTTTGATATAAGGAATATAATTCACCACATTTGCTAATCTCTTTATCCCTAAATGATAAAATGTCCATTCTTAGTACCATTCTATTCTAAATGATACAATTGGGGATCATAGTGTTATTATATGAACATGTATATGCAATTAGACCAATAAGCTTTTGGCCGAGTTTTGGATTCATGATATTATGAAAATGAAGGTCAAGAGTTCAAAGCTTCAAGGCCAAAAAAAAATTAAAAAAATCATAACATGAAAGCCATTATTAGTGGCTGCAACAATAACACATAAAAGCAATAATAATAATAATACTTACCACAGGACACTTAGAGGAGATTATACAACTTTTACATAAAATATGGGACAAGAAAGTATGACAAAAATTTTATATACAAAGAAGAAAGTAGCTCAGTTTTGGCATTTCTTCTCACATTTTTTCTGTTCAAACAAGAAATTAAAACTTCTGCAATGCCTGAAATTAATTATTTTTTCCCTAAAAGCCTAATATTTTCTTCTCTTCAACTTTTGATCTTAAATCTTCTTCTGATGGCATCTTGCCACCACTCCTCAAGGTTGCAGACCACCATGCCCTAAGCTCATTCTACAAAACACGGACTGGTTTAACCACCAATTTGAGATGTAAAAGTGCAACTTATTAACTAGATTTTGCTCTCAGAGATAAGATAATTTGAACACATCCTTCTCAAATTACAAAAGATCTAATAGGTTCAACTATCAATAATGTTCCTAAAAATCAAGATTTAATAATTCATGCATCCGAATAAAGGTGTGAGTTCGGGGCAATAAAAAATACATATAATTTTGAAAATAAAAACAATTAACTTCTTCAATCAACTTGTTACTTGATATGCATTGTTGGTTGTATTATTACAAGCTTAATCTTTGGAGATTATTAGTTATATAGAATTAGTTAGATCCGGAAAAATGTTTGACAATTAACCGACACGGGCCTGCTTCACTCCTCATTGTCATTATAAAATTGCTATATCTAAAAGGCATCCTAGTGCATGAAGCTTCCTACTTTGCCAGGGTCAAGGGCAAATGATGGTTGTTATGCTTCACACACTAAATTAGTTGTAAGATAATTACAAAAAGAGAAAAGGTGCATTTTTACCCTTAACGTTTATAACTAGGAGCACATATGCCCCTAAACTATTTTTGGGCGCCAATAAGCCACCGAAGTTTCCAAAGCCGGTAATCCAAGCCCCTCAGTTAACAGAGAAACTAAACATTGTTAGATCTTGTTGAGTTGGCAAGTCAGTTGGATCCCACACGATATTATACAACCTTAATACCTGGTCTGCACCGTCACCTCTGCTGTATCATCGCCAACCCATAAAACCACTTCCTTTCTCCCTCGAATTCACTAGTTGAAACTTGGGTTTGGTCCTCTAACTCGTCCCGGATTTTAGGCGAGTCAACTCAGTCTCTTGCAAACATGACAATCCATCATATCCTCTTCCTTCCGTTAAACTTCCCTCTCTTTCTCCTCTCTGCCCAACTGGGCGAACTGCACCAGGTGCAGTGAGTAAGTTCATCATAGATGGCTTTCATCACATATACTTTTATTGGTGAGTATTCTTTGACAGGTGAATGAATGGATGGTATTGTGCTTAAAAGAAAGAACATGTATTGCAGCTTTTTCCTACTAGAGTCACAATTTTATATTGGAGAAAGTGAAAACATCTCCCACATTTCAGTTACATTGAATATGTGGTGCTGAAACTGGATGAACCAAAAGG
>CATKHJ010306658.1:0-19953 GCA_949750685.1 Vernicia montana
GCCTCTTTTGTATTAGGCATACAGATACTGCGAGATCGCTCTCAAGGTATCCTTGGGTTATCACAAAAGAGTTACATCGAAAGGGTGCTAACCAGATTTAGCATGAAAGGATGTTCACCATGAGATACACCCGTAGCAAAAAGAGACAAGTTTAGTCTCAATCAATGCCCCAAAAGTAACCTTGAAATAAAGGAGATGCAAAAGATTCCCTATGCCTCGACAATAGGAAGTCTGATGTATACTCAAGTGTGCACTCGCCCGATATAGCATTTATAGTAGGACTGTTGGGCAGATATTTAAGTAACCCAGGACTAGATCATTGGAAAGCAGCCAAATGGGTTATGCGGTATTTGCAAAGAATAAAGGATTTCATACTAACCTATAGGAAATCGAATAGTTTGGAGATCATTGGGTATTCTGATTTTGATTTTGTGGGATGCCAAGATAGTAAACGATCCACTTCAGGCTATGTTTTTATGTTGGCTGGAGGAGCTATATCCTAGAAGAGTTCCAAGCACACACTCATAGCTTCTTCAACCATGGTTGCAAAGTTCATAGCCTATTTTGAGGCATCTAATCATGGGATATGGCTGCGTAATTTTGTCAAGGGGCTGCGTGTAGTTAATGGCATTGAAAGGCCATTAAAATTATTCTGTGACAACAAGTCTGCAGTTTTGTATTCCAATAACAATAAAAGCTTTGTGAAGTCAAAATATATTGACATCAAGTTTCTATCTTGATCAATCTAAGATCAACAAGAGAGAACTGGCCTAAATTTGTTGGTTATGGGCCTTGTCCTTGATGAGTAACCTTATTCAAGCCTGCAAAAAGGAGAAAAATAGTAAAGGGCCAAGCCAAGACTTTCTGATGCTCAAGTCAATAGCAATAATGGAGATTATGATCTTTTGGAAGTAGTGATTCCTAGAAGATCAATTAGTTCTTTTAGAGAGAAGAAAAGGATGAGAAGATGCAGAAGAAGCTACCTGAAAATGGTGGTGCAACTAACTTTTTATACCATGCAAATCTTCTCTTTAAGTTGGTGAGTGATGGATGTGACCAATGGATAGGTACTACCAGAGCAAACTAGGTCATCATGACTTTGTATCTCACGTGGGGATAGGTGTAGTCATCATACTACTAGCATAATGTGGTAGTTGGGTTAATACTGGAGATGTGATAGGTCACTTTTCTAAAGACGAAGCCCTTCATCATTGGCGTTCTTCGTCGCTTAAGAGGACTATCCACTAACGAAGATCCCCTCTTCGTAAAAGTATGTTTGAAGGGGTATAGGCATGGACCTTCTTCGGCCAAGGCAAGGGAAGGCTCGCTAAGTCATAGCTTTTGCGGAACAATCATAGGTAAAGTGTATCCCCAGTTCCTCTAAGTACAATTAGATTCTTTGAGAGATCTCTTTGAAAGTCCATTGGACTTTTTTGGATCCATACGCTATCTAGGCCCAGCTGGCCTAAATGGCGTGTTTAAATTTTGTCCTTGTTAGAGGCCCCCATGTTTCAATAAGGAACAATCTCTTCGGAATCCTTGTTAAAACATATAATTTTGAATTGTTTTCTTTACGAGATGCTTTATTCATAGTCAAAGTGTTTTGTCTTCTTCTTCGTCTTTGTTATTGTCTTTTCAGCTTATAGTAATTATAACTCTTCATTAAATGCGAATGACAGAATAAGCGGCTCAAATGACGTGTTTGAATTATAGGTAGGGGTTAAGCCACATGTTATTTCAAAATGATTACTTTCTTGATATTCATTTTAGCATCTTCTCATATTTTGAGACTCAATTTCGAATTTCAAATCAATTAAAGAGGACGGCATTATCAAAATCTTCACACTATATAATCAACCCCATCTCTCTTTCTTGAACCTTTACCTACTTCCTCTCTTTTCTCTCGAGTTTCTGCCATTTTTGTGCTTTCTGTGCTTGCTGAGTTTTCTTCCTCTCATTTATGCAATTCTTCTCTTTAACTAATGGCTCCTAAAACTAATTTCCAAACTCTCTTGCACCAAATTTGGCACGATATTCCCTCTTCTGCTCAGAAGAGTGATTTTGCCAACTTTTGAAAGAACTTGAGACATCCCCAAAAAGAGTTTGGACTTTATATTCCAAAAGAAAATGAAATGTTATTTTTGGATTCCTCAAGAAACGGAGGTAATCTGATAGAGCTTCCAAAGGACTGCTTTCATTTTGGCTTCTGCCTTCGCCAAATGGAAGCGGGTTTAAGATGGCCTCCTACTCCTTTCTTTATCGAATGCTTCAATCATTTTTGAGTGAACCCCATGGTTCTTCATCCGAATGCAATTAGGGGGATGCACTGCTTCGAGGTTATCTATACTGCCTTGAAGGTAAAACCTACAGCAAAGATGTTTCAAATCTTCTTTAAAATAGGGAGGTCAACCAAAGGATTTATTTATATCACTTATGCTCATCCTGAAAGATGACTTCTCAAGGGTAAGGACAACAAAGTGCCCTTTTGGCATCAAAAGTTCGCTTTAGTTGTGCGAACAGGATTAGACCAACTAGGGTTCAATTTTTCGGGCTATCTGATGATGGCTATTGGTACTCTTCCTGATTGGATTAAGGATTTGAGTGTCGAAGAACTGATGGGCATCAAGACTTTGATCCAGGGGCGATCAACATACAACGTTAAGAATATAGACCAAGCATCTGAATTGAAGGAATGTATAGGTACTTTCTCCTTGCACTTCTTCGCTTCATTCCTTCTTACATTTTTTTTTTTTATATATATTGTGTTGTTATTAATATTATGTTACCCTTTCTGTCAGAGGAAGAGAAAGAGGGTTATTGGGATGATGTTGAGAAAAATCTTTCTAGCATTGTTCCTCTTTCTTTCCACCATCCTATTTCACTTCCCATGATTGATAAGTTGAGTGGGAGGCTAATTCAATGATTTGTGTCTACTGAATTCCCCCTTGCCGAAATTGCTCTGGAGAAGGAAGTCCAAAAGGAAGCTCCCATTACTGAAAAAGAGAAGATTCCTGCATTAAAACTTGCTCATATCAAGCGCTGAGCGGGTAAGAGGGTCACCCCAATTACCACTACTACTGCTGCTGCTAAAATTCTCCAAAAAATAGGAGTTTCAAAAACTTCTATAATAATTCCTGAGAAGACCAAAGAGAAACCCTTCTCTCTGGTCGACTATGCTGATGATAATTATGACGATGATAATGAGCTTATTTATTCTCTTATTCGTCAATCTGCTAAGGAGGACAAGGAGGCCGAAGAGCATGCAAGGAAGATTGCAGAAAAAGAGATAGAACTCCTCGCCTCTGTATTACATCAGTTAGCTATTGAAGCTGGAGTGCGAACAAAGGGTAGTGTACCTGAAGAGGAGGAGAATCTTGATGTTGATGAAGAAATACTCCTTCTTAGAAAAAGATGAAGAAGCGAAGTGGGGGCAATTGAAATAGGAGTAGCTAGCGAAGACGTTCTAACTTCCATTCAGCCCACTATATCAGTAGTTTACTGTTAACTCTCCACAAGCTACCTTTCCTCAAGTTGTTGTTCATACTGCTAAAGGTATAGTGATATTTCTTGCACATTTAACTTATGATAGGTTTCTATTCAAACCTTTTAAAGTATTCTCTTCTCTGCCAGGATCTGTGGAGGTTGAAATTCCTCTTCCTATGGTGAATCTTGGGTCTTCCCCTTCTGCTAGATTCAATGATTTAGATTTGGACGCTTTTTATGAGTCTCTGGGGACTTCTTATACTCCTAAGTCAGTAGTGCCCATTGAAGAGGAACCCATAGATATTAACCACGAAGAGCCTCCTTCAAAGAGACAATGTACTAAGGAGGCTGGCACTTCTTTAGTTCCTCTAGCAGAACCTCTAATAGGATAAGTTTCTGATGAAGATGAAGGGATTTGGGTTCACCCACCACTCATTCCTTTTACTTATATTGGGCTTTATACTGAAGGTGAACCAACTAATCCAGAAGCTTTAAATGAAGAAGCTACTCCAAGAGTTAGAAGGCCATTTTCTGAAATGGTAGGACTGTATGGGGCAGGTCCTTCGTATATGAAGGAAGTCAAGGCAAGGCCTGAACTTTGAACTGCACAACCTCCTCTTCGTAAGTCCATGTTCAACTCAATATTGAAGAGCATGTCTGATGATCTTTAGAATTTTGAATGGTCAAAGAGGGCGGATGGTTCAATAGGCTTCGCCAATGATCTTGCCACTGTGCTTCATTCTCTTCCTCTTCCCAGCAATCAATTATCCATTACCACAAGAGAGTTACTTCGTCGAGAAGTTTTCAAAAGTTATGATGTAAGTACTCTTTTATTTGTTTAAATCTAAGCCATGATTACACTTTGCTTCGATTTTTTTTTTTTTTTTTACTTTCTCTCTTTTTTTCCATAGGCTCTGAGGACCAACCTTATCTTGCAAGAGCGCATATCTGCCTGCAATGAGTATTACATAGAGGCCCAAAATGTTGCTTTAGCATATAGGGATATTATAATAAAGTAGAGAGGAGATACGATTATCTCCTCGATAAAATAAAGCGGCTTCGGCAACTTAAGGGCGGTTCCTTGGAGCTTCAGAAGCTTCAAATTAAAGTTACGGGACTTCGGGCAGAGAATTCCACTCTAAAGGAGAGCAACCTCTACTGGGAGGGGCGACTCAAGAGTGCAGAAGAGATGTTGGAGACGAAGTCAAAAGATTTGAATGCTCGGATCGCCTCTCCGAAAGATTCACTATCCCACAAGGATAAAAAGTTCGAAGAGCTTCAGTCTTCACTTCGTTCTTCTGAGAAGGAGATCGATAGTATGAAGGATCAGATGGCCTGGTTAAAGGACAATAATGAACATTTGGAGGTAGTTCGTGGAGAATTAAAAGAAGCACAAGAGCAGCTGCGATCCCAGGGAATTGAACTTGAAGTGGCTCGCAAATCTCTCTGTACTGCGCAACACCGTTCCGAAGAGGTTGACTTATCTCGTCAGATGGCCATTCATAATTTTGTCAAGTCTAAGAAATTCAAGAAGATAGTGGTCATTTCGAGTATGAAGTTAGCCGTCGAATATTATAACAAGGGGATTGATGATGCAGCTAAAGTATTCCCTGGGGTTCTAGCTGCTATCAAGAAAAGGAGAGTTACAACTGAGCCACCTCCTATTAATGAATCGGAGTTTGCAATAGAGTTGCCTCCTCTCTTGGCTTCTCGAGCTTCAATTAGTACTTCTCCTCCAGATCTTGTTCCTTCTTCTTCAGCTCCTCCTTCTACCCCTGGGGAAGACCCATCTAGTAGAAAAGCCTTCGAAGAGACTCCTCTCTGAAGCTTTTTCAAATTCTTTTATGCTTTGTACATTTTGTTTTTATCTTTGTATATTGTACATATAAATTAAATAAAATGAATAATATATGTCAATTATTTCTCTTGTTATACTAAGCATTTATATTAATTTAACATTCTTACTTGTGCAAATAAAGAAAAAGAAACATATTACAACAATAAATACTTGTTCGTCTTCCTTTTTCGAATTATTATTTTATTTTATGTATTTCTGCTTTGTGTTAGAATTTTTTTCCTCCCAACAAAGCAAAGAAAAAGAAATTTATCTCTTTGCATATATACTTTTATTTAAAGAGATTCTAACTTATCCAAGCAGAATTTTGAAGTTATTTCTCAATGGAAAGACTTTAATCTGTCTCTATGTAAGACTTGAGGCACTTAGCTAGCGTAGGATTTAATGTCTTCTTTGTGAAAGGGCTTTGGCTTGTCACTATGCCAGGGCTTTAGGTGCCTAACCAACGTAGGACTTAGTGCCTCCTCTGTGAAAGGGCTTTGGCCTATCACTATGCAAGGCTTTGGCCTACCGAAGCAGGGCTTGGAGTGCCGAACCAACGTAGGACTTAGTGCCTCTTCTGTGGAAGGGCTTTGGCCTGTCACTAAACAGGGCTTTGGAGTGCCTAACCAACATAGGACTTAGTGCCTCCTCTGTGGAAGGGCTTTGGCCTGTCACCATGGAGGGCTTTGCCCTACCAAAGCAGGGTTTGGAGTCTTCGTTATATGAAGACTTTGAAACTTTTCGCTCCGCCTTGGTGAAGCTTTTATTCCTCTAAATTGCATCTATCAAGAAGAAGAAAATTTTGAATAATTTGTCATTTCATTCATCTTCTTCATTGATAATACATTTTGACGTGATGGATATTCCACATATGAGGGATTTCAACACCTTCCATATTTATAAGTTTGTATGTTGCTGGTCCTATCACTTTTTGGACTCTGAATGGACCTTCCCAAGTTGGGGCGAGCATTCCAACACCTTGTCTTCTTCCTGTAGCTTCAAGGTATCTCATGACCAAATCTCCTTGGGCAAGTATCCTATTTTTTACCTTTTTGTTAAAGTAATTAGCTGCTTTATTTTTGTAAGCTGCTAATCGGACATTGGCTTTGTCTCTGAGCTCTTCGAGGAGGTCGAGGTCGATTCTTCTTTCTTTTTCATTATGTTCATCACCACAGTGTGAACCCTTAATTTTATACCTCCAAAATTATTTCTAAACTCTTCAAAGCTGACCGGAATATTTTTCTATCCAAACTGACATTTTTCCTATTCTGACCAGACTTTCTGTACCACACAACACTTTCTTGAAACTGACCGAATTTTTCTCAAAATTGATTGCTAAACTGTCCGATAATTAATTTCGAATCCACCGCCACTTACCGGTAATTTTTTAGAATCCCGGAAACCCCGAAAACTAACCCGGATGTCCCAAAAACTTAAAAAACCTTCTGTCACGTCAGCTACCGCCAAGCACTTTGGCGCCGCCGCCGGGGAACCAAAAAATGCCGCCGAACCTCCCCCCTCCCCCCTGGGGGCGCCGTCGAAACCTCAATTTTCGTGCCCATACCTGCACCTCAAAATGACCATTTTACACTTCCAACCTAATTTTTTCAAACCAAAAGGCTCTACCATTTTGGTCTTTTCACTCTTTCACTATCCAAAATACTCCTACCTCATTTTTTCTATAAATACCCCCTCCATTTTCCCTTTCAATTCACCCCTTAAACATTTGTTGATTGGCTATCCATTTTCTTCTTCTTCTCTCTCTCTAATTAATTTTCTCACACTCATTTTGAGTAATCACATTAATTAATTAATTAAAAATCTATTTTAATTAATTAATTAATTTTTTTAATTAGTTTTCACTCAATTTGGTTAATTAATCATTTTAATTAATCGCTTTAATTAATTAATCTGTTTAATTAATTAAAATTGGGTAATTAAACAAACATATTATCAAATTAATTTCTTTTTTAAAATCCACTCTCCTATCCTCGTTTTCTTTCTTGAAAATAGAACTCCGCTCCGGCAAAACCACTCTCCCACCACACAAACCCAAAAAGAAGGTATAATCTCTTACCCTCACTCAAACCCCAAATCAAATCAATCCAATCAAATCTGACCGATCCTTAAACCCCTCCACTTCACCGTGGAATGAACTACATGGGTTTTGATCCCCATTAAATGGGGTACGTAGGCATGCTTGGAATCTAAATCCAAGTCTCAAATTCAAATCTCAATCAATCCCCTTCCCCTTTTATTTTTCAATGTAAATCCATTGTACATGTAAATGTTAATTAAATGTTATTAGTTAATTTAATTATTTTGAAGTGAATGAGCGATCTTGTGATTTTCCCAGTAGCCATAAGGGCTAGAGGAAATACTCTCATTTGCTTGTGGATGTTTAAATACTTACTCTTTATTTCTCCCATATATTTCATAAATATGTCATGATCATGCACTTTACAATCGTCATTAATACTCGTCATTCATGAAATCAAGTCAAATTAAACTAAAGAGCCAAATTGAGATTATTTTAAAACCAAAAATCTAGTTCCCGAGCTCAACCTAGTTTGAGAATTAGTGACTTTATCCTTGGATAAATTAATTAAAAATTAATAAATTAGAGTCAAATTGAGTTTTTTCCTTAATTTTTCCATTTAAATAAATTAGGGTGGCGACTCCTGAATCTCTTTCAAAAATCAAATCAATTTTTCGAGACGATAGTCGCTCCAATCGTGAGCACCGAAACTTGTACCTAAACCTCCCTTTAGAATCGCTCGCCTTTCCTTAAGGCATTAACACATTTTTTCGAGCGAGGGGAGGGGTGTTCGGGTGAGACCTCACCAAATTCACTCTTCCGCTTAGCATACCCACATCTACTGGAATGACTACTTTCGTTCCATATGTTAAGCTGAATGGAGTCTCGCCTGTTGGTTCTCTTAGGGTAGTTCGGTAGGCCCATAATATATGATACAGTTCATCTGCCCAATTTCTTTTGTAGCTATTTAGCCTCATTTTTAAGCCTTGTAAGATGGTTCTATTAGTTACTTCAGCTTAGCCATTTGATTGAGGATGAGCTACTGACGAAAAGTGTTGTCGTATGTTGAGACCAGTACAAAAGACTCTCATTTTGTCATTATCAAACTGTTTGCCGTTATCACTGACAAGTTGATACGGGACTCCAAACCTGCATAAAACATTTCTCCATAAAAAGTTAATAATCTTTTCTGCGGTGATGGTAGCCAGAGGTTCAGCTTCGACCCATTTAGTGAAGTATTCAACAACTATAAGAAGGAACTTTCTTTGTCCGGAGGCCATTGGAAAGGGTCCTACAATGTCTAACCCCCACTTCGTGAAGGGCCATGGACTTGAAATGGGCATTTGTTCTGCTGCTGGAATATGTTTGCCACTACCATATTTCTGACAAGCAGGACATCTTCGCACTAATTTCATAACTTCTTCTTTCATTCTTGGCCAGAAATACCCTTGCATGATGGGTTTGGCTGCTAATAATTTTTCCCCCGATATGTATGCTACAAGACCCCTCATGAATCTCTTTGAGAATATATTTAGCTTCTTTGGGTCTCAGGCATTTCAGCCAAGGCAAAGAATAATCCCTTTTATATAGAACACCATTATGGACGGAGAAATGAGCGCTTCGGTATTTCACCTTCTTTGCTTCTTTCTGATCAACAGGTAATTCTCCTTTTTCCAAATAAGCTCTTATGAGATCAATCCAGTAAGGCTCTTCATCCACTTCTATAACTTCTTCGACTTCTTGGATGCTTGAAAAGGCTAGCGAACCCATGAAGACCTTTCTAGGTAAATCTCCAAGATGAGTAGCTGCTAACTTACTAAGGCTGTCTGCCTGACAATTATCAATTCGAGGGATTTTGTAAAACTGCACTTCTACCCCTCTATTTTTAATTCTTTGCACTATTGCTTTTACTTTTCTCAAATATTTGGCCATACTTTCTTCTTTGGCTTCAAATTCTCCATTGATTTGACCAATTACTAATTGAGAATCACTATGAATTTTGAGAGCCTCTAGTGGAAAACAGTCTGCCAACATTAGGCCCTGAATCATAGCTTTATATTCAATAATATTATTAATGGAAGCAAAGTCTAGCTTCAAGGCATACTCCAATAAAAACCCATCTTCTTTCCTTAGCACTATGCCTGCTCCACTTCCATCATTTCCACTAGCCCCATCCACATAAAGCTTCCAAGTGGAATGATCTTGAGAATTAAACACTTCGGTTTTCATGCTCACCTTTTCCTCTACTACCATATCTTGTTCTGATATTTCGGAGCCGATCAGAAATGAAGTCAGCCAAGGCCTGAGCCTTCATTGCAGCTCGAGGTCTATATTGTAGTCCATATTGGCTTAACTCAATCGACCAATATAACATTCTTCCCGAGAGCTCTGGCTTATGCAAGACTTTTTGGAGTGGTTGGTCAGTGATTACTACCCCTTGGTGAGCTTGTAAATACACCTTGTACTTCCGAGCAGATAAAAGTAGGGCGTAAGCAAGTTTTTCCAAAGGGATGTAATTCAATTCAGCTCATTACAGAACATTGTTGAAGTAGTAAATGGGTTTTTGGACAGACCCTTCTTCTCTAATCAGTACAGAACTGATAGCTTGATTCAAAGCAGACAGATAGATTAATACTTCTTCACCGGGCAATGGTCTGCATAGAATTTGCTCTGAACTCAAAAAGACTTTAAGCTGCTTGAAAACTTCCCAACTTTCATCTGTCCATTCGAACGAGTCATTCTTTCTCAACTTTTTGAAAAATGACATGTACTTCTCAGTGGATCGGGACATGAACCTATTAAGTGCCGCTATTCTCCTATCAATCTCTGTACTTCTTTTACATTGCGAGGAGATTCCATGTCTAAAATGGCCTTCACCTTATCTGGATTTGGTTCAATCCCTCGTTCACTGACCATAAAGCTTAAAAATTTTCCTCCTTTGATAAAAAAAGGCACATTTTTTCGGGTTGAGCTTCATATTATACTGGTTCATCACTTCAAATGCCTCTTTCAAATCTCACATGTGATCTCCGAAGCTTTTACTCTTCACAATCATGTCATCTACATAAGCTTCAAGGTTCCTGCCTAGCTGTTCTTTGAACATCTTATTGACAAGTCTTTGATAGGTAGCCCCTGCATTTTTAAGGCCGAAAGGCATAGACAAATAACAATAAGTGCCTTTCTCTGTAATAAAAGATGTCTTCTCCTCATCCTCCGGATGCATTTTTATCTGGTGATAGCCTTGTTTTGTATCAAGCGAAGATAAGTACCCATATCCTGCAGTGGAATCCACAAGCTTATCTATCATAGGCAACGAAAAAGAATCTTTAGGACAGGATTTATTGAGATCAGTGAAGTCCACACACATTCTGAAGCTCCCATCGGCCTTTTTAACCAACACCACATTAGCCATCCATTCTGGATATTTGACTTCTCTGATGAACCCAGCTTCTGTTAACTTATCCACTTAGCATCGATTACTGCTTGTCTCTCTGCTCCGAAGCATCTCTTTCTTTGTTTAATGGGCTTGCATATTAGATCGATATAGATTTGATGCATTATTATATCTAGACTTACTTCTTTCATTTCTTTCGAAGTCCATGCAAAACTTGATAAATTTTCCTTAAGAAAATGCTGAGCTTCCATTTTCTGTTCAACTATTAGAGAGGAATTGATGAGCAAGAATTTTTTGGTTCTTCTTCTCTAACGAAGAACTTTTCTAACTTCTCTATTGGTTTTGTTCGTTGAGGTGGTATTTAATTCACTTTCCCTACTGCTACTGATTCAATCATAGCTACTTCTTTAACGTTATCATTATTTTTCCTCTTCTTCTTGCTCTATTCTCCTACCCTTTCTGTCTTTTTTTGCACCCCATATATATGGAATTCTCCTCCCTCTGCTTTAGGGATAGTCATCATTAGCCTTCTGATGTTAACTGAAGCATCCAACTCATACAATAACGGCCTCCCTAGCAACACATTATAAGTCATTGGAATCTGTACCACTAGAAATGTGGCCATCACCGTGACATGTTCGGGGGCTATGCCTATTGTGAAAGGCAATTTTGTTGTTCCAAGTGTTGGCACCTCAGACCCATCCAGTGTTCAGACCGGATTATTTAACTCTTCTAGGTCTGTCTCTTTTAATCTCATCTTCTTATATGCTTCATCCGTTATTAGATTTACTAAGCTGTCGTCGTCCACTAAAATTCTTTTCACTACAAAATTGGCGATGATAGCTTGGATGACTAAGGGATCTGCATGTGGGGTTCTCAGTTTGTCTCTATTTTCTCTGTTGGCCCATGCTTTAGTTCCACTATAGTAAATAAATTATGGCTCCTCTCTATCTCTAGCTAAGGCTTTAGCCTTATTTCTGCTGATTGCTGCCTCATCGGGACCTCCAGTCAAACAATTGATAATTCCAACAGAGCCATCATTCACAACTTACTTGTTTTTGTCTTGGCTTGTCCTAGCTTCTTCTCTATCTCTCTTCTTCTCTTTCACAAACTGACCCAAATAACCTCTTTTAATGAGCCGTTCTATCTCTTCCATTAATATTCGACAATCATTTGTGTTATGACCGTGAGTATTACGGAAAAGACAATATTTGGTTTTATCTCCAAGCTCCGGGTCTCTTCATATTGGTTTCGGCTTAGTCCATATGTTTTGATCTTAAAAAGACATAAACACTTCGATTGGACTAGCATTGAGGGGAGTCAGCTTCGAAGTATCAAAGCAATGTGGTCTCTCAAGGCCTCTTTGCCTCGACCCTCTCTTTTGTTCATCTTTCTAAACCACTTCTTCTTTCTTTCTCGCTTTTTTCTCTTCCTGGCTGTAAGCTTCACCTCTCTTTCTCTAGAATGTTCTCTATTCCCATCTTGCATGCTTTTTTATGCACTATGCAAGTGCTCCGTAGCTAGTGGTGGAGTTTTATCCCTACCAATTTAGCCTATTACCGACCGAATCATCGCTCCTCTGGTAGTGGTATGGGTAAGGGTGGAAAGGTTAACTGTCTATTCACCACTACCCTTGGGTTAGTTTCGGGCACTATACTTACATTTGGTGCAAGAGGAGTAAAAGGTGGTTGTGTGGTTTGCATGGTAGCAGTTAAAGCATGCAAAAATTGCATGGCAGGTGCCAAATCAGATGGTAAGGAGTTAATAGGTGCAGTACTAGGACCAGCTGCATTTTGTCTAGCAAACAAAGTACTCAAGTGTTGAAAAGAAGTAGCTAGATCCACAGTTTGAGGAGTTGGAACAATTGTGGGTAGGGTGAGATGTGTTTCTTGAGGGATAACACTTGTTGTGGGGTCTATAGGTAGAGGGGGTGGATCTTTCTCAGTAGAATTAGTCATTGCTACATGTAAAAGAATGTTTTGCAATCTAAAAATGTGTTTTTTGGAGTTAAGGGGAGATGGTTAACTATTTATGGAAAAGAAAAGCAATCCAGTGTAGCAAGTTTCAAAGAAAAGAAAGATGATGGTTCTTACCCAACAAATTTAACCAGTCGTTTCCTACATACGGCGCCAATTTGATCAGTCTAAGATCAACAAGAGAGAACTAGGCTAAATTTGTTGGTTATGGGCCTTGTCCTTGATAAGTAATCTTATTCAAGCCTGCAAAAAGGAGAAAAATAGCAAAGGGCGAAGCCTTGGCTTGGCTAAGGCTCTCCGGTGCTCAAGTCAGTAGCAATAATAGAGATTATTATCTTCTGGAAGTAGTGATTCCTATAAGATCAATTAGTTCTTTTAGAGAGAAGAAAGGGATGAGAAGATGTAGAAGAAGCTACCTGAGAATGGTGGTGCAACTAACCTTTTATACCATGCAAATCTTCTCTCTAAGTTGGTGGGTGATGGATGTGACCGATGGATAAGTTCTGCCAAGGCAGACTAGGTCATCATGACTTTGTATCTCACGTGGGGATAGGTGTAGTCATCGTACTACTGACACAATGTGGTAGTTGGGTTGATGTTGGAGATGTGATAGGTCACTTTTCTGAAGACGAAGCCCTTCATTATGGACGTTCTTAGTCGCTTAAGAGCACTATCCACTAACGAAGATCCCCTCTTCGTAAAAGCATGGTCGAAGGGGTATAGGCATGGACCTTTTTCAGCCAAGGCAAGGGAAAACTCGCTAAGTCATAGCTTTTGCGGAACAATCATGGGTAAAGTGTATCCCCGGTTCCTCTAAGTACAATTAAATTCTTTAAAAGATCTCTTTGAAAGTCCATTGGGCTTTTTTAGATCCATACGCTATCCAGGCTCAGCTGGCCCAAATAGGGTGTTTAAATTTTGTCCTTTATCATATCTGTTAAGGAAAGAGTTCAGAGTGGTCAGATTTATATAGAACATATAGGGACAAACTCCATGATAGCAGATTCGTTAACCAAAGGTTTGCCGCATAAGGTCTTTCATGAGCACACTGCTCATATGGGTGTAGGCATATTTTGTAATACCTTATTTTAGTGGGAGTTTTATTTTTGGATATTCTATGTATTAAGATATGTTTTACGTGTTTATTTTATGCATAATAAAGTTTTATGATTCATTTCATTATCTATATCTCTGAATTTTTTTGTGAATTTTGGATTGATCTCCCTGAAGAATAAAGTATGACCAGTTGGAAATAGGCATGTTTGAGATCACATTGCATGTAATTTCCATGCCACTCATCCATACTTGATCTATGTCATTGAATATATTATTATGATGAGCATGGAAGGTTTAGTTACGCTTGTATGTAACGAAAGCCGCCATGATCTCATATTGATGTAGGAAATGGACCAGATTGAAACTAAGGAGAAGTCTAAAGAAAATAGCACAAAAGTGTACATGTAAAGAATTTGTTTAATATAATTGTTTTAGGTTTTATATGTAGTCTAAGTGGGAGATTGTTAGGTTTTAATCTCTATTATGTGAGCTTATATATTTAATATAACAATTATATTGACAGACTATTTTATAAGTGGGCTCAGTTTAAGTGATTCGTTTATGTAAAACCCATAGACTTCAAGAATTGGTATGGAGTTAATGGGTGGATAGCTATTCCTGACCCTTATAGGTTTAATGGAATCCTAATAGGTTAATATTTAAGGACTCCTAGGTTATGATCCCCAATACGTCAAATCATTCAGCCGCTTTCTATTTTCTCCCCATTAGAGACAGAGAGTTAAAGAATCTTAAGGAATTAGGGATTTGACTGAGGATGACCATATTTGCAATCTAAGCACTCGTTCATCGTTCATTCCGCAAAGGTTCGACTGCTATAATGGATACAAGTATTTATATCTAAATCTCCTTAATAACCATAACACGATAGATTTTGGGCATTAAAGCAATAAAAATTTATGTGATTCTAGCATAAATATGAGTATGAAAATTAAAATTCAATTGAAATGAGTTAATTAGTATAAAAATTTAAATTTAATCGATTTCAATTTGTTAATGAGTTGAAGTATAAAAATTAAAATTCAATTGAATAGTGGTACAAGGGATAGTGTAGGATTTTAGGATGGAATTAATCCAATATGAATAGTGGTACATAAGCAATAAAATCCGATATGGGACAAGGAAGAAGATTTGAACCTACTCAAGGCAATGCAATGTCAAAATAAAAAAGAAGCTGCATGGATTTTTCAATCTTTGTCTGTTTTTCTTTTTGTCTTTTTATTAGATTTTTTTTTTTACAAGAAACACAAGTTAGTGGTTATTAAATTTTTATCAAAGAAGATACTCGAAGTCGGGGTCCGTTCACATGTGACATGAAAATTGAAAGACATGACTACCATGCCAAAGGCTCTATGCATCTTCATGTCTGTTAATTGTTAAAATCAAATTTGGCATAAAATTAGATGTACACAGTGACAGAGCCAGAAAATTTTTATAAGGGCGGCCAAATATTTTATATCATAATTTATATTAAAGTGATATATATAAATAAATCAACTTTTATGCATTTAAGAAAAATTTTCATATAAAATAAAGAGGTCAAATATAATATATAGTCAAATTTTAAAAATTTATACACTAAAAAATTTTGGATTTTGAAAATTAGGGGCACGTCCCCCCTCCCTCTGTCAATGGATGTACATTTATTTCAATGCCAGCTACTTCAGATTCATCATCAATCACTCACAAATCATGTCATGCGATTACTTCCATACAATAAAAACAAATTCTAACAAATAACTCACTAGAGATAAAAATTGATCATTTTGGGTAGTCGGTTTTTTATTTAAAAATTAAATTTTAATGGCCGCACATGCTTTTTAATGTTTATGTATGTATTGTTAGAATTTTATCATGCCATAAAGTGTGTATATAGATAGAAATAGAATTTTATCATGTGTAATAGAATTTTTAATTTTTAATTTTTTGAAATATTGGTGTTTTGATTCCTCAAAGTTCTTGTCTTCATCTGTGCTTTGATACCAAAACTTTATTTTATTGTTTAAGTCACTTAATATTTTTTCTCAAGTCATTTTGTTGGTATATAGATATGTAATAACGCTTGTTTCTGGATCTTAATGAACTTTACTTTTAATTAAATTTAAGGAATTTGGTCCATAGAATAAATTCACGATATTTTCTAAACATTCACACTCGTTACTGTTGTACTTCACCAACGATTCAAGTAATTCAACAGCGTTACTCTTCAGAGCATTCAAGTTGAAGTAACGCTCGTTACCATTTCGTAACGAACGTTATCTTTTGAAGATTAAATTGACACTTCCAGTTTAGAGGAAAATTTCGCAAACGTTACATGAAAGTCACCAACGATATAGAGCATAATAACGAACATTACTTATTGTTTTCAAGCAAAATTTATAGAGATTTTTAGTCGTTGAAGATAATGCGGGAGCAAAAATCTGTTATTTTAACTTCAGAACAACCATATTTTTGAACTTAAATTGAAGACCTATATATAAGTGACGTTCCTAAGTGAAGATTAACTAATTCCAAGTGTTTTCAAGTAAATATTGTGCTCCAAATTTAAAACTCATTCTTAATTTGTTTTTAGAATACTTTGTGCTTACTCTTATATTTTTAGTGTTCAGTTGTAAAAGCTTGTGAGCTTGAAACTCCATTTTTGTAATAGCTTTGTGTATATCTTAAGAGACTTTAAATCTCAAATCCTATTGTATTGGTTTGAATGTTGGGCGAAATCCTAAAAATCTAGTGTTAAGGGTGAAATTTTGAAAAAACTATAAGTGTACGTAAGAATTTTGGGCGCAAACCCAATTATAATGAAACCCTAAATTGAAAATTTAGGAGAAGTGGACGTATGATAAGAGTTTGCTCTGAATCACTATAAAAACATACTAAGAATTATCTATCTCTTACTCTATTCACTTACATTGCATTGAATTTCATAGTGTATTGCATTTAGGGTGAATTTATGTTGTGCGATTTCTGCAAGTGTACAGATCGTGGGCAAGTAATAGTATGTGAGTAGAGTGTCGATTCCACAAGGAAGGTATTGTCAAGTACCAAAATTATAATTACTCTATTATTTAAAAAATTGATTTTGTTGAGATAAATTAAAAAAAAAATATTAAAAGATAAATTCAATATATGAAAAATATCTAAAATTTAGATTTCATCAATTGATTATCTATGATTTTTCTATATTCTCTAAATTAGTTTAATTTCATTGAAATTAATGATTAGATTTCCCTAAATTATATAATGTTCTCTCTCAAGACACAACATAAGTATTTATGTTAACCTTATATCTACTCTCGTAATCACAAGCAATTAACACAAACCCATTAAATTTTATGGAAATCCTTTAAATAATCACAAATAAGTGTTCTTATCTCTAAGCAACATATTCCTTAGGTCTAATATCTCAATAAACTAATATTATGCTTCCACTCTCGCTACTTCACATAATATCTTTAAACGTGTAAATAATGATCAATTATTCACAAGCATTAAGTTCTAAGATAAAAGATTAATTCCAATAATCAAAACCAAATCAATTAAACAAAGATAGTCATAGGCAAATCAAGAGATTACATTTAAATCTTAGATAAGAAATTTAACTACTCATAATTAAGAAGAAAGAAACAATTAAATTAACAATCAATCTAATAGAAAATATAATAACAACTTATTTTTGAATTGAATAATAAAAATTTAGAAAGAACTATTTTTGAGAAACAATATTTGATGTACACAAACTCTAAAACATCTCTTTTTGATCAAAATGAAAATAGAAAGAAATGAAACTAAGAAAATATAAACTCTTTAAATAATTATTTTTTTGATTGAATGATGCCTTGAAAGAGTGGTGGTAATATCTATTTATAGGCAATTTCCATCTTTTTTTTTCACCATCTTGTATCATTGCTTGCATCAGTGGCTTAGGTTAGTCAACAAAATTTAGGTAACCTAATTTAGGCACCCACATTTGACAATTTGCATATATTAAACAACATAATTTAGGCACCCATACTTGTTGACAATCTCCACCTCCTTTGTATAGCATCTCGAAATTCTTTTTATTCTACAAAATAAAATAAAAATATTCAAAACATGTTATAATTTATTTATAAATTGTTATAATTATTTATTTCTCAAAATAAATAATAATATTATTAAATTTCCAAGAACTGAATCAAAATTTAAGTTTAAACAAATAAAATAACTTTAAGAAAATAGAATTATCAATTTCCATTATATATCTTTAATCTTTTATTCATCCCTATAGGAGCTTAGCCACATAGGGTAAGGGTTTATCAAAAGTAATACCCATCACTTGTATATATAGCCTTTTCCCTTTTATTTATTTATTTATTTTGCTTAAAGGACAGACATGTGCAAAAGGTTTTTCAAATCTTTTACACACCTTGAATCAAAAGGCAAACAATATATCAATATAAGCATTTGATTCAATGATACCGAAGTCATTTTTAGAATTAAAAATTTTTAAATTTAAATTTCAATCAAAGTTAAATTTATATAAATAATAAAAAAAATAAACAAATAAACATTATAATTAAAGGCTAAAAATGAATAAAAAAAAATCATGCAGATGGCATAGTTTATTTGTAATTAATGCTAAAAGTGCTCATCGTTGCCACCTTTCTTTATTACTTGAGCATTTATTTAGTTTTGCAATTATAGTAAGTTAGTAATTAAAAACTTCAAAAAGTTGATCCTTACAAATCTCAAACAATAATATTTTAATATGAATTGATTTAAAATTTACGAAAATAAGAAAAATCAATTGCTATTTCTAAATTTTTATTACTCCCAACGATTCCCAACATGAGACTAAAAGGTTCTAAATTTGAACCCGCACAATGCAGAAATTATTTGAATTTATTTTTTTCTAATATAAATTATAAAATTTATTTGTTTGTAACTTCATATTGATAATTAATACTCCCTTCATTTCTTTTTATTAATCGTTTTAGGGGGAAAAAAAAATTTGTTTCATTTACCTGTCATTTTTAGATAACCAATGAATTATTAATTTTTTTTTTCAATTTTTTTTTATCTCTTTTTTTTTTAAAAAAAAAAGGGAAACTATTGCATTAAATTAAAAAAGAATACATCATAAATAAAATGAGGAGGGAGAACATCCCACTTCCCATGACCAGACTGAAAACCCACAACTTGAGCTAACATATGAGCAGTTTGATAAGCTGATCTTCTTACAAAACATAGTTTGCTATCTTCTATATCATTTAAGTAATTGATACAGTCTTGAATCACAATAACAAAAGAAAAATTATCAGGTGTTGGTTTTGTAATTTCATGTTGAAGTCCTAAACAATCTATTTCCACCACCACCTTGCTCACCTGCAACTCTTTTATATAGCTCAAAGCTTCCTTGCAAGATAGAGCTTCAACTAAACCATGGTCTAGCGGGCATCTCATGATTCTATTTTTTGCTGCCACAAAATGTCCAAGCTCATCTCGAATGATAAGGCCATAACTTGCGAAATTCTAGTTTAGAAATAAAGTTGCGTCCATGTTACATTTTAAGAAGCCAGTTAGTGGTTTGGTCCAT
The DNA here is from genome assembly GCA_949750685.1 of Vernicia montana. Taxonomy (NCBI): domain Eukaryota; kingdom Viridiplantae; phylum Streptophyta; class Magnoliopsida; order Malpighiales; family Euphorbiaceae; genus Vernicia; species Vernicia montana. Next base: position 19,378 of record CATKHJ010306658.1, read on the forward strand.
CGTGAAACTCGAGCGCCTGCATCACCATTGTTAGCACTTCTTCTTTGACAGCAGGCACTCTTCCATTGCGCTGAAAGGGTAGAAGCTATTAACAGGACCTCTTGATCAAACTTCATTTTTCCGTTCCATACCATTTCATTCCTTGCTTGCCATAGAGCCCATAAAATCAAAGCTACTACCGATATAACATCTGGATGATGAGAATTTAAAAATTGATTCCACCAAGAAGTAAAGCACAAAGAATCAGTACTAAACATACCACAAATAGAACCTCTCCAAACATGTTTAGCAAATGGGCAGTGCACGAAAACATGAAGTGCATCCTCTGTACTTCCATTGTAGAGACTACATACATCAACCACTTCAATACCTATATTCCTCAAACATGTCATAGTTGGAAGGCAGTCACACACACAATGCTAAAGGAAATTGCATACCTTAGGTGGGATATTCAGAGCCCATAATTTCTTCCAACTTGAGAAATTCTATTGTTGGGGAGAGATGGACATATTTTTTATAAGAATTATGTACCCCCCCCCCCCCCCCCCCCCCCCCCCCCTTTCATGGTGTAGATGC